>CAJNDT010000245.1:0-73128 GCA_905221615.1 Symbiodinium sp. CCMP2592
AGAGTCAAAACCTGTGTGTATGCCCCCGGCATCAAAGTCCCAGTCAAAATTTGCTGAAGCCCAACACATAATTCTAAGTAACATTGTGAGCATGCATAAAAATTGTTGTTGAGGTATGCTTCGTGCTCTTAGAGTCAAAACCTCTGTGTATGCCCCCGGCATCAAAGTCCCAATCAACATTTGCTGAAGCCCAACACTTTATTCTAAGTAACATTGTGTGTGCATGCATAAAAATTCTTGTTGAGGTATGCTTCGTGCTCGTAGAGTCAAAACCTGTGTGTATGCCCCCGGCATCAAAGTCCCAGTCAAAATTTGCTGAAGCCCAACACATAATTCTAAGTAACATTGTGAGCATGCATAAAAATTGTTGTTGAGGTATGCTTCGTGTTCCTAGAGTGAAAACCTCTGTGTATGCCCCCGGCATGAAAGTCCCAGTCAAAATTTGCTGAAGCCCAACACATAATTCTAAGTAACATTGTGAGCATGCATAAAAATTGTTGTTGAGGTATGCTTCGTGTTCCTAAAGTGAAAACCTCTGTGTATGCCCCCGGCATCAAAGTCCCAGTCAAACCCCGCTGAAGCCCAACACATAATCTAAGTAACATGCTGTGCATGCATAAAACTTGTTGTTGAGGTTTGCTTGGTGTTGCTACTCACAAAACCTTTTAGTATGCCCCCGGCATCAGAGTCCCACTCAAACCCAGCTGAAGGTCAACTCAGAATTCTAAGTAACATTGTGTGCATACATTCGGTTGAGGTTTGCTCGGTGGTCCTAGTCACACAACCTTTTAGTATGCCCCCCGCATCAAAGTCCCAGTCTAAGCCCGCTGAAGCCCAACACACAATTCTGTGTGGTGCCTCAGAAAATGACCCATCGAGTTGTGTGTTGATGTCGATAATCACAAAACCTTTTTGTATGCCGTCGTCGCAGCTTCGCTTGTGGCAAGAGAATAGAACACTGCTGTCCCAATGTTACTTAGATGGCACACATGATTAAATATGTGCTGACACATGTTACTTAAAGTTGATCTATTATGCAACACATGTCACAGGAAAGATCTAGTGTTTGGATTATGGTGCCATACAGCTACTTAGAGCACATGCTACCTAATTTTGATTGATGCCATACCGCATGTTGCCTAGATTTCTTCGATGTCACATGTTACCTAAAGCATATGTTACCTAGATTTCTTCGATGCCAGATGTTACCTAAAGCACATGTTACCTAGATTTCCTTGATACCACATGCTACCTAGAGCACATGTTACCTAGGGCAGGCCGTGAAAACAACATGCCATTATATATTTCTAAGCCACACGAAGTCTCGGTAGAATCTATGCGGTGCCGGAATGGAAGAGGAGCCCCCTCCAAAGCGGTTGAGGCGAGGTGGAGTGCAGCAGAGGCTCCAAAGAGTTGAAGCCAGAAATGATGCAGCTCCTGTTGCGAGCAATCTGGCACATGAGCTGTTGGAGCGATGGTCGTGGGGCGAAGTGAGCCCTCAGGTGGTCCAAAAGCTGGCAGCTGCCTCCCAAAGGGACTTTCAAGCTGTCGGAGCGACGCCGCCCAGCGAAATCGCTGCTTTAGCTGGCTTGGGATCTGCTGGTCTGTATCCGAATAATATGCACAAGGAGATTCTGAAAATCGCAAACAAGAACAATGCTTTTTCGAAGCCCTTCGCTGTCAAAATGAACCTCAGGGATACTTATAACCTTTTGTTTTTGTAGTTTGCTGGGTATAGTATCTCTAAGCCCTGAGAAAGAAATCCAAATTATAATTCCTGCCAGGGTTTCCCTATCTTCCAGCCAGGAGCTTCAAGCCACCCTGGGACAAACTGCTTCAGACGATGCTTCTTCCACATGTGGTATTTTCTGATCTCTACCACTCTTACCCAGCCGCCTTTGCAAAGTTCATGATGCCTTCTGGAGGTATTTCGAAACTTAAGGAATTCTGGCGCCTTCAGAAGGCGGGTCACCCCGCTTGGCGAAACCACCCGATCGTCAGCAAGAGGTCCTTCGATGCCGAGCATACCCTGCCTTTACAGCTACACGGGGACGGCACCCCTGTGGTGGGGATAGGGAAAATCTGGAGCAGGCAGCTGACCTCCTACACGTGGAACAGCCTGCTGGCGGAGGGGTGGACAAAGGACAGTATGATGCCATCGTGGTTTTGCTTCGATGAGACCGAGGCTGGAAGAGAAACGACAGATGAATTTTTCCGACTCATCTGTTGGTCGTTTGCCTGCCTTGCCAGTGGAGTCTGGCCAGCAGCCAACCACTTGGGTGCAAAGCAACTGTGCAAGTCCACTCATTCAAGCTTTTGCTGTCCGTTTTGGTTTCTGTCTATACACATTATATAACGTGTATCCTAAGTCTTCAAGGATTGAGGGGTGAAGCTCTGTGATAAATCTTGTTTGCAGATAGAATTCGTGGAATCAATTTTGGTTGCATTCCCAAGTTGCAGACCCTACTACCCCAGAACATGTGAAGGCAAAATAGGGCCCTTACATAGTTTCATTGACTTTTCTTTTCGGAGGTCACTCCTATTCTTTTAAAGACAAACAACCAGCAACGACTGTCGCCAGGCAGTCCTAAAGTCCCAGAGAAAAAACCTTCGAGGTATCCCGCCGGTACCGTGGAAGCCCGTCGAGCCGGGACGCCGCTGGCGAATGGACTGCGAGGCATCATCTGGAGTTTGAATGGCGATGCCGAATATTTGGTGCAAAAGCTGCAGTTGCCCCATTACGGATCGAAATCATCCCCATGTGCCCTTTGCAGGTGCAGAGGCGACAATTCCGATTCGAGCTGGCATGATTGCCGAACAAGTGCTCGGTGGCTCACGTTGGGATGGACAAGGGAATCATGGTTGGCATACCCGGAGCGATCATCGAGCGCCATCTTCTCCAATGCCACTGGTCTCACCCCATTGAACGTGCACTACGATTACATGCACTGCAAGTATTTGGGGGCAGACCAGATCAGCTTCGGGTCGGTCCTTGATTTGTTGGTGAGTCACCTCATGGCAGACTCACCACTAACAAATCTGGGACAATGCTGGGACAAAATCGTTACCTCGTACAAGAGACTGGGAATCTCCGAGAGGTATAGAGGCTTCCGAAAGCTGACAATGTTCCAGAGGAAAAAAAATGCCCCAAGCTGAAAGGCAGGGCGGGCCAGATTGCTGCTTTTGGCGAGCCCCTGTTGGAACTTTGGGAGGAGCACATGCATCCTGATCTTGCTGTGCACTGCAAGATCAGGACGTACTTGCGACTGAACATCGCCATGGAGAAGATCATGAAGGAGTGCCGAGCCGAGACTGCTTTCCCGGAGCCCCAGGCGACCAACTTCATCGAATATGCCTTCGCTATGTGCAATCTTCATATGGAGTTGGGGGCACACTTCGAGGCCGAAGGCCTCAAGCTTTTCAGCCCTTTACCCAAGCTGCATCTGCTTTTGCACACGGTTTTGCTTTGCCGCCACATCAACCCGAGACTCACTTGGTGCTACAAAGGCGAGGACCTTCAAAAGGTCAGCAGGAGTTTGGCCGCCAGCTGTGCCCGAGGACTCAGAGGACCGGCGGTGACGGTGAAAATGGTGAGCAAGCTCAGGGCGGCTTGGAACCTGAGGCTGAGCAAAGTCTCTGCAGACTGAGAAGCTCGGGGCGCACCTGAGACTGAGCAGAGACCGAGTGTGAAAAAAATCTGCTGCTGCCGCCGCCAGTTCAGTTCAGGCAAGAAGGGAAGCAGCTGTCCCAGCACCATGAAACATGATCGCTACGTAACATTCTTTAAGTAACATGTGTGCTCTATAAGTAACATGTTCTGGTCTGACGACCAAGGAAAAAAGCTGTCTAAGTAGCATGTGGAACATGATCCCTAGGTAACATTCTCTAAGTAACATGTGCTCGTTTGGAAAAACAAGTTTGGCCTGCTCCTGCTTTTTCCCAAGCTTTTCAAGTTTTCCGCAACAAAATTTCAATGCCATCTGACAAATAACCTTCGGTTATTTTGGTAAATAGACTCGAATTTGCTAGGTTATTTAATCAAATAGACTATATCCTATTTTCTAAATAAACTATTTTCAAGGTTATTCAAAATAGGATAATAGTCAAAAGATAACCTACAAACCCCAAATAGGATAATAGTTAGGAAATAACCTAACCGAATCTAAGAGGTATCTGCCTGCGGAGAAGCTAGGATTAGCAAGGGAGGATTTATACGCGTCTGGGGCGGAGGGTGTGACTCTACGCACGGCTTTGGCATATGCAGCTCGGTTTGTGGATTGGAGGGGATTGACCATCGATGTCAAGTCTGCTTTTCTGTATGCTCCTATTGGGGCTGAGGCAAAGGGCAGGGAAGAAAGGATTGTGGTGAAACCGCCTTCTTTTCTTACAGAGCTGGGTATTCTGAAGAGCACCGATCGGTGGTGGGTTAAGAAGGCTTTGTATGGGCTTCCTACTTCCCCTAAGGATTGGGGCAATTATAGGGATCAGGAGTTCCGTAGTTTGCGACTTAGTTGGGAAGGGGGCAGTTGTGGACTGGTGCAGTCTAAAGCCGATGAATCCTTGTGGTTTATCCGAATGCTGGCTGATGATGAATATGGAGAAGTGGTGGGGCTGCTGGTTGTCTATGTTGACGATTTGGCGGTGTTCTCCAAGGTTGCCATCTGCGAGGCGTTCATCCAAGCTGTACAAGAGAAGTGGAAAACGTCCCCTCCGACTTGGTTTGGTGAGGAGCCTATCACTTTTTGCGGTGTTGAAATTGTGCTAACTGGGCGTGGTTATCGGCTGGCTCAAACTTCCTATTTGAAGGAACTCTTGATTCGGTACGGGGTCGAGGGCACTGCTACCGTGCCTGTGACCAAGTGGACTGAGCCTGAGCTCCCTGCTCATGTTGAACTTGAAGATGTTCGGGCAGCGCAAGGAATTACAGGTGCACTATTGTGGATTGCAACGCGGTCCAGACCAGACGTATCCTTTGCGGTGTCGAAGATGGGCCAGATGGCCACGAAGGCACCAAAGGTCTCCATCGAGCTGGGGATGCAAGTCTTGGCGTATTTAAGTTCGACCTCTCTGCTGGGGATAGAGTACTTGTTCGACGCGGGTTCATACTTCTCTGACCATGGGGGCTTGAGTGTACCGAGAACTGATCATGTGTTGGAAATTTACTCTGATGCCTCGCACTCCCCAGCAGGGGATCGCTCCACTCAGTGCGTGATCATCATGTGGCGCGGTTCGCCACTGGTGTGGGAATCAACGCGCCAACCGTTCACTACTCTTAGTAGTGCAGAGGCAGAGCTGGTTTCGATGGTTCACAGTGTGACGCTCACTGAATCTCTCCAACCCTTAGTGGATGAAATGGTAGGTGGGGACACGTCTATGGCACTTCTAGGCGACAACGCCGCAGCGATCAGATCCTTCGACCTGGCCGGAAACGGCTGGCGTAATCGCCACTTAAGGATGAGGGCGATCTCATGCAGAGAGCGCGTGCTTGCTGGACTTCTGCGTGTCTCTCATTTACATGGTTCTTACCAGGTGGCGGACATATTGGAACCAAGGCCCTCTCGCGAGTTCGTCTGATGCAATTACTTGAACTACTGAACATCCGAGGGCCGCTTGATGTGCGTGAAATCGTGAGTACGGCGCGCATGCTAAGCCGTTTGTCCTTGACGGGAATTGCTTCTGTCCCCTTGACTGCGGAGGCGTTAGCGGGGCTGGCGCTTATAGCAGCATTGCCACGTGCACGGGCTCAACCAGGTGATTCGGACATAGGAGTCGGTTCAGGGTTGTACTCTTGGGCTGTGGGGGTCTGTACCTTACTCTTTGGTCTATTGGGGATAGTCCTTTGGAGGTTCGCCTGTGATCAGGGGGTGCAGGGCCCGGGGGAGCAGATTGCATCACCGGAGGAGGATTGTGAGGGTGATTCGGTTCCTTGCGGGGAGTCTGCCGAGTTAGAAGCGAACGGGGCTGAGGGTTCCGGGCCTAGTGGGGCAAGTGACGACTCGGGAGATTTTTCGATTGAGGGATGGGCCAAAGCTGAAGCCAAACTGCGTGCAGTAGAGGTTGAGACAGGTTTAACGTTCCTGCAACGGGCCAAACTGAGGAAACAATTGCATGCGGGAGGAATAATCGAGGTTCCGGTGTTTCAGCAGAGATATGGTCCACTGCCCTTCTGGTTAACGGGTGACATTGGAATGGGTTCGCAAGTAGCCTTGGGCTCTTCGGATGGTAGTTGCGAGTTGGTTTTGCTTCTGTGTAGATGGGGAGGGCTGCTGATGTCGTACTTTGGTTCCCCTGCTGCTGAATGGGCTTTTCTGCGTGGGTGCTGCCGGAGCTTACAGCGAAACGTAGCACTGCGTTTGTTGAGCGCTCAAGCAAGAGCTGGTGCTACTCAACTTGCTGCTGCCAGTGGGCCGAGGCCTACTGAAACTGAAGGGTCTCCGCAGCTGTTTGGGCTGACAGGGGCGGTAGACAGCGGAGTGCCGACGGGGTCAGTCGCGATGGAATCGAGAGGTTCTGATGGGGAGCTGGAGGTTCCTGAATCGCCTTCTGTTCTTAGCGAAGATTCCGAAGAAGCAGTAGAGTCGGTGCAGTTGTACCAAGAAGGTTCCGAAGAAGCAGTAGAGACCGTGCAGTTGTACCAAGAAGGTTCCGATGAAGCGATAGGTTCGATTTCGGGGTCCCTAGGTGGTTTAGCTGTTTCATTTGCGAGTGGGGTGGCTGATCAACCTGAGGTTCCCATTGGGCCTAGTGGCAGTGTTGCTTTGTCTGGGAGCGGGACTTCTGGTTCGGTAGCTAGGGTCCAGATTGGGGGGAGTTCAAGCAGTCGCGATGCTTTCCATTATGCTGATGATCGATCAGAGGATGAAGGAGTAGGTAGTGCTCCTAGTCATGGTATGAATGCGGCGGTGCCAGAGCTGTGTTACGAAGACTACGTCGCTCCTGAAGGAGGAAATGTAGAGTTCCCTCTAGTAGGAACTTGGTTGACGGTTCACTATGTAGTACAATTGTTGTCGTATGAGGGGGTTCGATTGCTGGAATTTCTAGGACTTAGGTCTGAGAATTGCCTAGCGTTGAGGGTTGCCTCGGCCTACTTTAGACAAGCGGTAGCATCGGCAGCTGCTGACCTGCTGCGACTGGGTCCGCTGGCGGTAGCCTTTCATGGTCCTCAATGGGTTTTGACGGTTGAGCATTATCTTCTAACCGGGGAGGTTTTAGGTCTTGTCAGGAATTCTGTCGAAGTGCCTTCCTCTTCATCTGGACCGGTTTTTCCGTATGTCTGTTGGGGTTCTCCGAATGTGGTCCATTACCTGTGGAGGGTCCTTGCAAGTCAGGGTCACTTGGTTTTGTCCATGTTGGGAGAAAGAGCACGTGAGCGGGCTTTCGTTAGGGCAACTTCGAGGGATTTCTTCAGCAACATGATCCTTGCGATTATCTTGTGGCTGCAAGCCACTGGCACGAGGCGACAGGCCGATGGGGCCGTGGCGTTTCAAGCTGCATTTGCCTATCTCCAGACTGGAGAAAGGGAGTATCCGTTCCTTGAAAGTGAAGATGAGACCCTGGATGACCATCCCCATACTGCCCCTAGACCTCAAGAAGTAGTGGTGCAACGGTTTGCATACGCAATCGACGATCTCTCATCAGAGGAATTTTCCTCCTCGACAGAGGAACCGTCTATTGTAGATGCTTCTACTGAGTCGTCTAGTGCGGAAGTAGTTGAGGCTGAACCGGCGCCATCAGATACAGTTCCTACGGAGCTGTTGAGTCTCGGTCAGGGGCTTGTGTATCAGGCCGCTGAAGGGGCGCTGGAAGTGCATTATGTCGATGATGTTCTGCGAGTGCCTTTAGAAGGGTGGTCTCTAGAGGAGGTTGCGGTTGTGGTTCAGTGCCTTCAGACCGGGGATTGGACGGAGTTTTCTGAAGGGCTCTGCGCTGCGAGTGTGGGTCATGGCATGCCTGGGTCGAGTAACGATCCACCTGGACATGCTCACATTGCGGGTAGGCTTCTAAGGGGTTTTCGAAGTGGGCTTGAAGGACTTCGAGGGTTTCTTTGGAGCTTGATCGTGATGTGGTTCCTTGTGCAAAGTGTCAGGGGATACGAGATAGGGGATTCGTCTTCTGTTGAAGGGGATTTTCCTCTTGTGTGGTGTGGTAGCGACCCGAGTTCCTGTTCCCCCACTGGACCCCAAGAAGTTGCTCTGCTGAAGGGGTTAGGGTCGAATAGGTGCGACGGTTCCACTCTATGGGAGCTAGCTAAGGCAGTTTGTCTGATAGGGATCTGGGAAGCTGTACGTTGGATCGTCTCCAACTGGAGAACTCTCCAACATGGCCGGGTAGAGGTAGCCTCTCAAACCCAGGATTTTAATGTGATCCAGCTGCCCCTTCCAAAGGGCGTCCCACATCGGGACCGGATCCTTTTCTCCCTGTGGATTGCGGGATACCAAGTAGATGCCGAGGCCTGTGAGTACTTTGACAGAGTTCGAAGTGGGTTCCACGGGCTCATTGGGGATTACCTCTGTAGGCTTGAGCGTGAAGGGCTTGGGTTTTCAGACGAGGACTCTTCGTCAGAGACTCCGGAGAGCGAGCACATCGACCGGTAGAGGCGCAACCGGTTAGCAGATAGGTAGTCTTGCGGAGATTGAAGGTGTACCCATGGCTCTCCAGTATTGAAATACTGGGCTTTTACAAACTGGCGTCTTAAGCTTGCCGGCTAGAGCTTGGGGATGACTTTGGTTTCCGGTGTTAATAGGAACATTTGGGACGCTAGGGACATGCTGGAATAGTTCTCCGAAGGAGATGCTTCGCTGATGCGAAGGTTCGGAATGTTGTCCCAAAGATGCTTTTGTCCCTCAGCGCTGTTGGTGCTGACCTGTAGGAACAGACGGGCGCAGCTTCACGAAGTGACTTTTCCTTTTAGAGCCCCGATCGCTCATTTCTTGGCGAATTGAGCGAGGGGGAGTGCGTGAAGTGTGCCCAGGTACAGCAGAGACAGGTTGTGCGACCGACGAGGCTGCTTTTGCTTGAAAAGTTTGGTAGTCGCGTGTACCGTGGCTAGGTGTGCTTATCTCGACATTCTTTAGACTTTCTAAGGTCTTTATCTTCACATAACTACTAGTAGAAGGGGTGCTGGAATACGGTAATAATATGTACTAGTACTAATCTTGTTAATACAAGCATACAAGGTAATAAACATAGTAATCACTGCAATACCAGAAATCACCATGATAATAACATCAGGTGAATACTAAATAACAAGAACAAGAATAGTCATGGTATTAGTAATAGTGGTAGTAACAGTCGTAGTGACAGTCATAGTCACAGTACTAGTACTGGTAAAAACTAACAGTAGTAGCAATATTGACAACAAGAATGATAATAATTGTAGTAATGATGACAAGAATATTTTGTGTGCAAGACTGGTATTTTCTAGTGTGACCACATATAGTATAGTACGGAACCTGTCGGATAGTATTGCTACTGAGAAGTGCTCAGGCAATATTTCTATAATCAGCGACAGCTGCCAGCACCCCTGGAGATAAGGCGGCTACACCAGCTGATGCTCTGGGCTCGACATCAGGGTTTTTGGTGCTCGGTGAATTGCATTGGTGGCTTTCCGTGTTCCTGCCCCGAAATCCACTGAACCCCTTTCAATTCCAGAGGCCTCGCTTCGCGCGTCGACGCCGGCGCGGGGGTGCGATGTCCTTGTGTGGTCTTCTGTCTTAGGACTTTGTTTAGATGCCTAAACCCTTCATGAACCATAGAACCCTAATGCAGGGTTGACTAATGGAATTGAGTATAGAGGGGCTTAGGATGAAGGGTCGAGTATAGAGGCTTTGGGCTTAAGGATCAGGGATATGTAACGCCGTTTCTGTAGGGTTTAGGGTTAATTACGTACTTGCACTTCCCCAAATTTCACTAATGAGGGAGACCAAAACACAGTTTTCCCGGATGCTTGGGTGGTTCTAGCAGCATACAAGCCGAAGCAAAACGGTTGAGGCGTTCAGAGTTTAGGGTCTCCAGATGTAGGGGATGGGATTCCGAGACCATTGCGGATTTGGCCCACAGTTGGGAGTTTCCGAAACTTAGGGGTACCTTATTCTGGGGTCCCTATAATTAGGATCCTACTATTTAGGGTACTATATTATAGGGTCCCCTATTTTCGGGAACTCCCAGTTCTTGCCAGGAGCACTGAACCATAATGCTTTAATGCTACCTACTATGTACCTACACAGGACCCAGCTCCAACCACAAGAGACCCAATTCCAGCAGTCACCAGCTCCTAGGTTCTTCAGTATCTCGTGAACCGCAAAGGTATAGTCTCTCCCAGTATCCAGTCTGATTTTGCGACGCCAACTCGAAACAGGCTATACTATAGGTGTACTCCTTCGCGAACTAACTCCAGTATAGTGAAGCCTCATCGATCAAGAGTACTGTTTGTCTTTCCATCTTTGCGTTTTTTCTTGTTTAGTACTGCCAACGGAAACCCAAAACGGTATGAAGTATGCAGAGACATACCTTGTGGACGGGATCCCATATGTAGTAAACCTCTACCGTACTCCCTCGAACTGCTTCTAAAGCATAACTTATCACGGGCTTCGTATGCTGCTATCCAGAAAGCCCAACATCCCCTGTATTGGTCAAGGACTGTTCCTGGATTGAGTGGTACTGGGCTCTCTGGGGATCCGAAAACACCTACTTGGAGGTTCATGGGTAGTTATAAGCGGGGTTATAAGTAGGGTAACTGTACTTCTAACTCATCTTAGGGGACTTATAACCGTACTTATAACTACCCACGAACCTACAAGTATAAGTCCCGATAGAATCCTTACAACACTTCTCCGATGCAGGGGCTGCGCTGACGAGAGGAGGGTCTCGCAGGGTCTAGACTATCTAACGACTTTCTACGTAATTTCCCTGCTACCTGTCTACCAATCTACCAATCTGTCTACCTGATTACCAGTCCAGCCGCTTATCTCCGTGTGTTTCTCTCGCTCTCTCTGTCTCCACCTCTCTCTATTCCCCTGCCTGTCTCTCTCTCTCTCTCTCTCTCTCTCTCTCTCTCTCTCTCTCTCTCTCTCTCTCTCTCTCTCTCTCTCTCTCTCTCTCTCTCTCTCTCTCTCTCTCTCTCTCTCTATCTATGCATATTTTCATATATAAATACACCTTATGTACAGCATATATACATACATACATACATACATACATACATACAGTGTGCGTTTACCTGCATATCGGGATTCCGGAGGAAAGAGATTGAGCCGCTGCATTATTATATTATGAGTTACTTATGCAGTAGAGTTGCCGCATAGCGCGTTTCCCGGCAGCAGTTGGTCTCCGATTCCTGCACACGGAACTCACAATCGAAGGAACTCAACATCGAAATCAAACTCCCGCCAATCCTATTGCAAGGACCTACATCGTAAAGCTTCACAGCTACCTGGAGCTGATCCTAACTCGCCGTTAGTCTAGCCCCAGGAATATGAGACCCGTTGAAGGATACCAGTGGGTGGTTCTGGCAAACCCTAGGCCCCAGTGTTTAGAAGATGCAACCTGTCACGCAAACCCGACATGGAAACATCAGGCCCGAAGCAACCACCAGGGTACTGTTGGGACATCCCTAGCTGCTACGTGCCCTGCGCCAAGATAGGTAGAGATTTTGATTGAACTCAATGTCAATATATGACGCACATACTTAGAGGCCGACAACCCAAACAGTTAACCAGGTCAATGATGGTAGTATGATAACAACTCCCAAAAGGGTCAAGGTCACCTACTCAGCTACTAAGACTAGTCAGGGTGCCCTTCCTCTTGACCTTCGATTCCTACACAAAGACCCCACCTTAGAGAGCCGCAAAGGGCAACGCTCAATGAAATACATCTAAAGCATTCCAACACTCGAAAGGGTCTAAGCAATCAACCCTCAGCTCTAGCCCTAAGCCCTGAGCCCTAAACCCTGACCCTGAACCCCAAAGACCTAAGCCTTAAAGCCCGAGCCCAAAGTCCACCCGACACCCAAAGGCCGAAGCCACGAGCAGCGAATGCAAGCGGACCACACCCTTTCAACACCCCCTTCAAAAGCCGTATAGCTTACCTTAATTAACCCGGAATAACCTACCGTTTTAAGGACTTATATAAGGAAATCATACTAAGGAACCCTAAAAAGGTAGGTTATTCGGGGTTAAGGTAGGGGCTGGGTATGTTAGCCCAAACATGGTTAACCTGTTAAGTACGGCAGGATTATATGAACCACAAAAGGTTAAAGATTACCTACTCAGCTACTGAGATAGTGCCATGGTAACGTCCTGAAAGACCCGGCTGACAAACAAACCTTTAAAGCACC
Source organism: Symbiodinium sp. CCMP2592 (assembly GCA_905221615.1). Lineage (NCBI taxonomy): Eukaryota > Dinophyceae > Suessiales > Symbiodiniaceae > Symbiodinium > Symbiodinium sp. CCMP2592. The sequence goes on from CAJNDT010000245.1 coordinate 12,335, forward strand.
CTACTTGACCGTGCAGAACAGCAGAGGCAGAAACATTCACAATTTTAAGATTTGGCTCATAATCTCGCTATCAAGCCCAAATGCAAGCGGATAAGATCTCTAGGAGCATTTTGAAGCCTACCCACAACCCCAAACACCTAAACCCTCAACGCCAAAAAACGTAAAGCGCCAAACGCTAAACCCCAACACCACAAAATCGAAACCCCCAAAACCCCCAGACCCAGACCCTCTAGACTTGCATTCTCAAGTAAAGCATAAAAGAGGAGTTTGATGAAGCCCACGGCCTACCCAAAACCCAAAACCCACCCCAAACCCTCAAGCTGCTCGCTGGGATCTTCCAGGCCCCCGGCGGCGAGCTCCTCTTCGCCCTCCTCCTGGTCGCTGTCGTCGGAGCTCGGATCAACTCCTCCTTCGGCTAGGGTTTAGGGTTTACAGTTTAAAGGCCTTCCAAACGCCTTCAGGAACCCTTTAAGGAGTTATTCGTACATGATTGTGATGATTGTTGTCGTTACTGTTACCAAGTAACAAGAACGACAATATCCACGAAGATCATATACTAAAGGGTTACTCGTAGCATTATAAGAGTTGCTGATTATGATAGTACTTTTATATAATTCAGTACAAGCTAAACGGTTACTGGTAGCATCATAAGATTGATGATACCGCAACAGACGGGGATCTGTAAGTTAAACGGTTTCTAATAGCAACCATTCCAAGCTTTAACTGTTACTAGTAGCACCATACGATTGATTAAAAGTTAAAGGTCTGAAGCGCTCATAACCCTGAACCTCACACCCTATACCCTTGAACCTAAAACCCTAAACCCTCATTGATTATGAGTTAAAGTGCTGAAGCGCTCGATCTCCGCTCCTTCCAGGACTTCGGGGCTCTCGGCATCCACGTTGCACACGGGTGGCTCCACCTGAAGCGGGGTCGGGCTCAGGGTTCGGCGTTTAGGGTTGGGGGCGTAGGGGTTTAGCGTTTAAGGGTTAAGGGTTGGGGGCTTAATTAGGGGTTTAGGGTTTAAGGGTTAACCCCCAAACGCCTAAACCCTAAGCCCTAAGCCCTAAACCCCCAAACCCCTAAACCCCTAAAAGCCCAAACCCCTAAACCCGGCTTGGAGGTTTAGGGTTTTTGGGCCATAGAGCCTTTGTCAGGGGGGTTTCATACCGGCTTTATGGGGTTCTATATGCGTTCACGGTCTTAGAGGGTCTCTTGATAAGCCTTAAGAAGGGGTGTACAGGTATCTAACAAGTAAATCTTAGAGACTTTTCTTGTGCGTTGAGTAAGGTTCGATTTTCTTAGGGTTCTTTGAAATTTCTGACACAGGGTAGGGTTGACATTAACGCGACGGGTGTGTGGTTGATGGAAAGAATAGAGCTGAAGTTGAGGAGGCTTTTGGCGAAAATCGGTGACCCCATTATCGTACTTACGTAGTAGGATCCTTATTATAAGGACCCAAAAATCAGGTACCGTAATTTTCGAAAAAGGTGGGTTGGCATCATTTCAGGCTTTGATATAGACTGTGTGCTAGGATGCCCAGTAACCTAGGAATGCAAAGGGCTCTCTTTTTGGTATTGGGTACCCTGATAAGGAACCGAGGACTGCAAAAAAGGGAATAAGGGTACAGCTGGGCATCCTAGTGTGTGAGGCTTTGTACCAGAATGTCATGAGGCTCGAATGATGGTTTCCTGGGCGTCTCGCAGGAGGCAATCATGAATCAACATTCTGGGAAAGGGCTGCGCTTCTGGAAAGGCTCCTGGGGTACAGTTCATACAGGGGCCTGCAGTGTTGGAACAGGGTTTTGGGGTAGAATGTAGCAGAATTCTGACATGGAATCCCAGACAAACCTTTGGGGTGTGCAATCAAGCTTCTATGGTTGCTGACTGTAGCCGAGGGCGGGAAATATAGGGGCCTTGATGATTCGAAAAGGGTTTGGGTGGATATTGCACACCCCAACCCAGTATCCCCAAAGACACACCGAAGCCGCGAACCTCCTCTCCCAGTGACTCACCGAAGCTTTGGGTGGAGAGCTGGTACCTGCTCGGAGACTAACCCTTATTATCATGATGATTCTTTTTGTTCTTACAGTTCTTCTTGTCCTTAGTATGCTTACAGATATTACTCTTATCGTTTAAACAAACGGTTATTCTCATGCAACATGCTTGCCACCTTTCCCAACGGTCCGTGTACCTGTAGAATTTGGACTTGGGTCGTAAGCTAACGATAAAGTCTTGGGTATAATAAGATCCAATCCTTAGACTGTTCTGGGCATATGAGACGTGCCTCCATGGTATGTAAAACGGCCCTATAATTAGGATTTGAAGCGCGCTAACTATTAGAAAAAGGCTCGGTTTCAGGCATGTTTGAGGGGTTCTATGAAGCAGAAAGAAGGGTTGTGATGTTGACGGAACTTAAGTGCCTTAGTTAGTCATTAAAATAAGTTTTTGGGTATATGCACTATAATAATCATAGTAAGGAATCCCCAAAAAGACTTGGTGGCCCCTGTACGTTAGTACATGGGAGTGCCACGAGAGAAAAGAGAGCCTGGCCGGGGTGTTGGGACGGTTTAGGGTTTAGGGTTTGCAAGTAAATACTTGGATGCGTTCATCACACAGAGTGGATTCCGCAGTCTGTCATGCGCAAGGTGAAATAGGAGTTTCTGCAGTGCTGTGCCCTGCCTCCCTCCGCTCTTAGCCTTCAGCTGCACTGACGCTTCCGCTTGAGCATCTCTGCTACTTTCATGGTAGCGCGGAGCCTCATCTATTGAAGGTGGGGCTCGCTTGGTGATCCAGGGACCTAAATCGAAGAGGCTTTCAGCTGCAAGGCCGCTGAAAGAAGTGGAGTAGCATGGCTACAAGCGAGATCGTGCGCACTAAAGATGGGGTGCCGCAGTGGGATGGCAGTGCAAACAGTTTTACCTCCTACGAGGAGGCCTGCTACCTGTATGAAGCCGGCACGGAGATGCACAAGAGAAGCCTGTGTGGACCGAGGTTGATCTCGGAGCTCACAGGAGCCGCGAAGCGGATGGTCTCCGGCCGCAGCCCGACGTGGGTGTCGAAGTATGATGGTGTTCGGACTCTGATGGAGTACCTCAGGCAATGCTTAGGCAAGCTCCAGATACCAGAAATGACAGAGCATCTATCAAGATACTTCAAGCACTGCAAGCGTCGAGCACAAGAGTCGATGAACGAGTACATCACGAAGAAGGCAGAGGCCTACCTGCGAGCCGAGCAGGCTCTTCAGCGGGTGGTAGCAGGACAGAAGAAGAAGAGCAGCCCTACGGGAGTCGCAGACGGCAGCCGTAGGAGCGAGACATGGGACTGGTACAGCAGTCGCCGAGCCAGCGCAGACAGCACCGCCGACACCGAGGCGGATCGTGATGAGGGCGCCGATGACGAGACGGGCGCCCACAACACCGAGGCGGCCAGCAGCGGGGATCGTGACTGGCAGGATTGGTGGAGCAATGGCACATCTTGGTCGTGGAACTACGGCTACGGCAACTCCTATTACTGGGGATCGTATGGGAGTTGGGAGCCGTACTACCGCTCCTATGGGTGGCAATCACAGCAAGAGAGTGAACCCGTGATGCCGAAGGTAGAGCTGCTGCCTTCGTTTGTGCAGGGATGGTATTTGCTGCAGGATGCAAACCTCAGTCAGACTGAGCGCAACCTCGTGCAGACCGCGCTCGGAGGCAGCTACGAAGTTGGGCGAGTGGCGCAGGAGTTGCGCAATCAGTGGAGCGACAATGAGGTGAAGCATCGGGATCAGAATCGCCACTCTGGCTTCATGGGCGAGACGCTGAGCGACAGCGAAGGCCATGAAGGCGAGGAGCCAGACCAGGCTTGGGTTTCTCGGGAAGATTGGGATGAAGAGGCCAAAGTGGCCATGGACGATGCCGAGACCGAGGCCCACCAGGCGATGGCGGCCATTGCCGCGGGCAAGCGCACTTTGCGCGAAGCCCGCTACCGGCAGAACCAGGTGAGACTGGGAAGACAGTACTATCGGAACGGGCCCAGGCAGCCTACAGGATCTACGACATCCGGAGCTGGACGGAGTTCCAGTGGAGGCACTGGGAATCAGCATGGAGACGCCAATATGACGTGTCTCAAATGCGGAGGCACGGGCCATCGGGCGGCTAACTGCAAGGACAAGGGACAAAAGGCTATGCAAGCAGAGCATGAACCTGATGAACAAGCCCCCTTTGTCTGTTTCAGTGACCGAACCGTGGAGCAGTACGCCAGCTTTGCCGAGCCCGCCGATGATGAGAAAGCCTACATGGGAGAGGCGGTTTTGACTACAGCTGAAGCGGTGCGTGAAGGACACGCCATTCTGGATGGAGGCGCAACACGAACATTGGCCTCCGTCTATGCGGTGGAGTGTCTCATGAAGAAGAACCAAGGACACCACGGTCAAGATCGAGTGAAGAGTGTGGATGTGCAGAACACGCCCACCTTTGGCTTTGGCAACTCGAGCTCGGACCGTTGTGTGAGCACCGTGGACATCGGCCTGACTGCCAACGGCAAGGAAGGCCAGATGTCTATCCACGTCCTAGACAAAGGACAAGGCCCGATTCTCCTTTCGGTGGCCACTTTACGCCATCTAGGAGCCTTAGTGGATTTCAGCAACGACTTGGTCGTGTTCCGGAACTTGAGCAAGAACAAAGTGATCAAGGTGGGAAGGTCCACCACGGGACATCAGATCCTCTCCCTGAAGGATGACCTTTACAAGAACGCGACAGAAGCAGCCTGTGACATCCCTAGCTTGCTAGATTTTCTGCAAAAGCCAGAATAGGGACATGACCTTCCGACTCTTACGCCTGAAAGGGGTAGGAAGGGCCAGTGTGAATCAGGCATGCTTGGGGAGATGTGTAGCGGTAGCAGACGATTTCCGGAAGCGGTTGATAGTCAACATTCTATTGCTTTTTCGAAGCCGAGAGTGAAGCATTCCTTAGAGAGCGCATTGCAGAAGCCAGATTTCTCGAAGTGTGTTTCCGAGCATACCTCCGGTACTCCATCAGCTACCTCCCATGGACTCCTTGACCAAGGCGGCAATGATCCAGATGCTGGCCGACATCGGGGAACACGTTCCAGAGAGTTGGAGCAAGTCCCAGGTGCAGCATCGCATGGAGGGTGTCTACAAAGCCAGGGGTCTGGACTTGGGAACAGCAGTCAGCAAGAGCAATACCCCCCTTCGTCAGAAGATTACGGAGTTGAACACGGCATCCCGAAAGAAAGCCGACCTCGTGAAGCTGCTGACCCAAGACTACATGATGGAGATCAACGGCAATCACACCATCAAGCAGCTCCAGAGCAAGGCCCTGGACTACATCTACGAGCACACGGCGTGCTCACAGAACGACTTGGTGGCGTTCGGCCGCCACGCGGAGATGACCTACATGGAGTTGAAGAACAGCTACCCCCAGTATTGCGACTGGGTGCTGAAGACGAACCGCGAAGAGAAAGAGTGCTCCATTCACCTACGTCGGCTGGCCATGTGGTTGGATCAGGAGAAGTCGGCTCCCATCCAGATGAGTCAGGAGATGAGCGCGGGGATCCTGGTGGAGCCGCCTCCCGAGGAAGGTCCAGCTCCATCCGAACGGGTGGTCCAAGCCAAGGCAAAGTCAACAAGTCGGGCATCGCCAAGAAGGTCCGGATATCGAGCCCAGCCGAGCTCACCGGGGAGTGTGGTCAGCGGCACAACAGTCAAGACCGAGGTGCTGGAGACCCTCCTGCACACCGTGAACGAGCTACGCGAGGAGGTGGCCAACCTGAAGGAGGAGCGGTCACGGAAGCGAGAAGGACGCCAGAGCGCGCCCAGCGAGTTCACTGTTGTGAGTGCCCCGCCTCGCGAGCCAGAGCTGTGAGCCCTGGTGTACCATGTGAGGCTGAGGATCCAGTTGCTTGGGAGGGCTGTAAGAAGGGATTTGAGTGTTGTCAGCTTTCTGTGTCCCAGGCCTCTCAGTTGGAGGAAAAGGCTTGGGCTTTAGCTCCTCAGGTGTTTCAGGGTTTGATAGGATATGAACCGCCCGTAGTCATGGAACTCGGCGGTGGACCGGAGAGTCCACTCTCACAGGCCATATGTAAAGTGACCGGTCGCACTGATGCAGCTGTGAGGTGTGCGGAATGGAATGGCGTGGATGTGTCTCAGACTACTGGGGTTCGTTTGGCTCTGGAACGTTTGAGGCTCGAGAGGCCCCAAATTCTGTGGATCCGCACACCTAGCAGCCCCTTTTCGCAGTTTCAGAGTATGAACCAGAAAACCGAAGCACAACGAGAAGCCTTGCGTAAAAAGCGCCAACAAGCCCAGAGGAGGTATGTAGGAGGGTTGTGTGTGGCGGAATCGGCTGTTCAGCAAGGAATACATGTGGTGTGGGAGTGGCCCGACTCATGTCAGGCCTGGAGGCTTCCGGCGATTCAGAAGTTTCAAGAGCGCCATAAGATGTTCAGTGCTGTGACGAAGGGTTGTGCTGTGAACGATAGGGATGCTAGCCAGAGACTGCGCCGACAAGGTTGGAAGCTGATCACCACACATGCACGACTTGCTCAACACATGAACCTGCCGTGCCGCTGCGACCCTAGGTATCAACATGCTGCTTGCGAACGCATTAGTAGCGAAGGCATACATGAGTACACGCATGAGTATGCACACCGCGTGGCCCGGCTTTTGACTCAAGAGCTGAGCTACCAGGCCGTGCAGCAGGAGTGCATGGGGCAGTCAGAACTTTCGGAAAGTTTCGGAAGGGGTGAGTATTGTGTGTGTGGAGATTTGATGTGGCCGGGTAACCCCCGGACTTGTGCGGCATGCCTACTAGGACGCAGTGTCCTTCCTGCGAGTTCGGAAGAACAGGAAGCGAGGACTTCGGAGCTTGATTGTGGAGGCCCTAGGTCCGAGGCAGGGATGTACTGTAGAGAGGAACAAGCACAGGTTGAGGAATGGGCTAGGAGTCTTCGGTTACAAGGGAAGATGGATTTCAAGGATTGCGAAGAGTTTCTTGAGAGGTTTCCGACTAGTGCGCTCAAAGGTAAACGGTCAATGGTTGAAGGCAAGGCCACGGAGTATCAGACCTTTGGAGCCTTTAGTCATGGATCTCAGTATGGAACCACAGTCGTGAGTCAGCAGTTTCCCGAAACCCTGAAGTACCTTAACAGTTTCCTGAGGACTCACACCCAACGTAGTGATCATTGGTCATCCATCACCATTAATCGCAACCAGAAACTTCCGATTCATCGTGACGTGCACAACAGACCTCAAGAGTTGAGCCTCATTTGTGGTTTTGGTAGCTACACTGGGGGCGCGCTGTGGGTTGAAGATCCGGATGTGGATGATTCGGAGAAGGTTGTTCAGAGACTTCCCGACGGTAGGCAAGTGGCAGGGAAAGAACTTCCGGTGCGTCATCAGCTTCAGAGGTTTGATGGGAAAACTTGGCACGGGCCCTCACAGTGGTCTGGGAACAGGATTACGCTGACAGCATACACCAGTCGAGGTGTGTCAGAGCTGGACTCCGAACAGCGTAACCAGCTAGGACAGTGGGGTTTCAAGCTTAGGCCCAAGTATCCGAATCACTCAGAGGCTTGTGTGAGTCTGGAAGAGAGGCCCCCATCAAACGAACAAGAAGCCTATCCGGCCCAGGAGGTTCCCCCAAGGCCCCATGAGAGGAGAGATGAGCGAACTAAGAGAGAGAGAATCCGGAAGCAATTGTACTTGCTGCATTCGGCTACCGGTCATTGTAGCACGAAGTACTTACTGGATGCCTTAAAACGTAGAGGGGCCCCGGCTGAGGTTTTGGAGGAAGCTGAGAAGTTTACGTGTTCCGTTTGTGCCGAGAAACGACGTGTGACGAGCCGACATGTGGCTTCTTTGGAGCCCCTGCCGCCCAAGTGGGCGACCGTGTCAGCGGATGTGGGACACTTTCAGCATCCGGATAGTAAGGAGCATGTGCAGTTTCTTTTGGTTCTGGATGAGGGTTCGAGATTTCGGACAGCTCGTATTCTCACGAGGGGACTGAAGCACGCTCCGAATGCGGTGTCGTGTTTGCGATACTTTGAAGAAGGATGGTGTCAAATCTTTGGTCACCCGAGAACGCTGAGGTTGGATCCTGCAGGTGCCTTTCGAAGCCATCTAGTGGAAGAGTATTGTGATAAACACGATATTTACCTTGATATCATTCCCGGAGAAGCGCACTGGAAAATCGGAGCTTGTGAAAACGCCATCAAGGGAGTGAAACAAGTTATGAGTAAGTTGTGTGCGAGTGAACCGAACATCAGTCTGGATGAAGCCTTGTCTACCGCCATTAGGACCTTCAATCAGCGTGACATGGTGAGAGGGTTTAGTCCGGTGCAGCACGCGTTAGGAAGGAGTCCCGATGAGACTGGACGCATGCTTGAGAATGTTCGTGAGCTTCCACCGGAAGTTCTGGTGGAGAATCCAACCGGGGAGTTTGAGCGCACAGCGAAACTTCGTTTGGAAGCAGAAAAGGCTCACTCTGAATGGCAAGCCAAACAACGACTCAGCAGGGCCAACAACTCACGACACAAACCTGTGTTAGATTACGAACCCGGGGAACTTGTGTATTTCTGGCGCACGCAGGAATCGGGACAATCCAAGAAGAGCCCAGGAACAAAACAAGGACGTTTCCTCGGACCAGCACGCATTCTGTCTGTTGAAACAAATCGTGAACCTGACGGCACCTTAAAACCCGGAAGCTCTGTCTGGATTGTTCGTGGTAGGAGTTTGATGAAGTGTTGTCCCGAACAACTTCGTAGAGCCTCACCACGTGAAGAACTTCTAGAGAGCCTCGCGGAACAAAAGGAGGCACCATGGAGTTTTACAAAGGTTGCCGAGGAAATCGGAGGGAATCAGTATAAAGACATATCCCAAGAACGTCCAGATCCGGAGGAGTGGCATCGAGCACAAGATGTGGAACAAGAGGTGCCCCCACGTAGAGTGCGCCTTACTCGGAAGCGACCAGGACCTATGTCGGACCCTGCCGCCATGCAGGAGGACGATGATGAAGAGGGCCGGGAACCGGCCACGAGCTCCCGCAGGACCGAGGCGCAGTATGTGAGCAGCCAAGCCGCCGAGTTAGGGCTCCCCAGTTTCGTCGAGGCTTCCCCATGGCAGGAAGAGGTCACAGACACGGCATGGACGGCGGAGCACACTAGTTACTGGAGTGACGAGTCTTCTGCTGTCATGATTGAAGTCGAGATGCCAGAAAGCAAGGGAGGGAAGACCCAGATGATGAACCACATGGCGGGGTACTTTGTCGGTGCCATGAAAAGAAGAGCCATCGAGATTAGCGAGAGACGGTTGAGTCCTGAAGAGAGGGCCCAGTTTCGAGAGGCAAAGGCTATCGAGGTTCGTAACTTTGTGGCGGCCAAAGCGTTTGAAAGTCTCCCTGAACACTTGAAACCCTCCCGTGAACAAGCAATCGGCATGCGCTGGATCCTCACGTGGAAACTGAAGGACAACGGCGAGCGAAAAGCAAAAGCAAGGGCCGTCCTTTTAGGATATCAAGATCCCGCGTATGAACACCGTGCAACAACCGCTCCAGTCATGACGAAACAGACCCGACAATTGCAACTGCAATTGACCGCCAACCGACGTTGGAAAATCCAGAAAGGAGACGTTTCAGGTGCATTTCTCCAAGGGCGTGAGTACAAGGACAAGCTGTTCTGTGTGCCATGTCCGGAGATATGTGAAGCGATGGGCATTCCCGAAGACAGCATAACGCGGTTGCGAAGGGCATGCTACGGCTTGGTAGACGCACCTTTGGAATGGTATCGTACTGTGGCGGAGTTTCTGGAGGGTCTAGGACTTGAAAGGTTGTGGTCTGACTCGTGTGCTTGGGTTTGGAGGCCACAAGGTGAACTCCGGGGTATGGTTTCAGGGCATGTGGATGATTTTCTGTTCAGTGGGGATGACAAGGATGCCGAATGGCAGGGTATCTTGAAGGCCATCCAAGAGAGACTTAAATGGAGTGATTGGGAGACGGACTCCTTCGTTCAATGTGGGGTTCAGGTGAGTAGGGTTCCCGAGGGTTTCGACTTGTCACAGCCCCAGTATCTCGAAGGACTCCACGAGATCCCAGTTAGTGCAGGACGACGAAAGGATACCAGTGCTCCCTTGAGCGAGCGTGAACGGACTCAGCTCAGGACCCTGCTGGGGGGATTGAGTTGGCATGCGCAACAAGTAGCTCCTCACGTGTCTGCGGAAGTAGGACTCCTGTTGTCTGAAGTCAGCAAAGGAACCGTGAGCACTTTGGTGAGAGCGAATCTGTTGTTGTATCATACCAAGACTAGGGGTGAACACAAGATGCGTATACATGCACATGTCCATGGAGAACCGTTGGCAATGTTTGCCTGGGTGGATGCCTCAGATGGCAACCGGCCTGATGGTGGAAGCACACAAGGTATTTTCATAGGCCTAGGTCCGGAATCCTTGTTCCAAGGCGACGTGTGTAAGATTACCCCTGTCAGTTGGCACAGCACCAAGATCGACAGAATGTGTCGCAGTCCCGGGGCGGCAGAGGTTCAAGCAGCCATCAACGGGGAGGACTTGCTCTACTACGCGCGTTACCAGTGGAGTGAGATCCTGTACGGCAATGTGGACGTGAGAAAGCCCAACGAAGTGGTCAAGCGCGTACAAGGAGGGCTCGTGACCGACTCACGAAATGTATTCGACAAGCTACAGACCGAAGTAGTGACGATCAAGGGCGCTGAGAAGAAAAGCAACATTGAACTCCTGGCACTCAAGGAGGCGCAGATCCGAACATCAGTACAAATTCGATGGGTACACTCAGAAGCACAATTGGCGAATGCCTTGACAAAAGGAGGAATCTGTCGAGAACTGGAACTGTATTATCGAATGGCCTACAAGTGGCGTATCGTAGAGGATCCAGAAATGCGTTCAGCTAGACGAAGGAAATCAGAAGGACTTGCACCGCTCGAAGGCTCTGAAAAGGCAATCCTTGATTGAAGTAATTCCGGAAATCGTTTGGGGACGGGGTGGCATGCAAGTAAATACTTGGATGCGTTCATCACACAGAGTGGATTCCGCAGTCTGTCATGCGCAAGGTGAAACAGGAGTTTCTGCAGTGCTGTGCCCTGCCTCCCTCCGCTCTTAGCCTTCAGCTGCACTGACGCTTCCGCTTGAGCATCTCTGCTACTTTCAGGGTTTAGGGTTTGGGGACCGGAAGGATAAGCTCTTTGCCAAGCAGTTGGGGTGCGTCCGTTGAACATGAACTTCCTCACTTTCGGCCTCACCGTCTCCCTAAAGCACCTATTACGAAAACGTAAGAAGTTGGAAAGCTGCCGGCACCGGAAAGAGCGGTGGTGCACTCTTGCAGGTCGCGCTTTAAAGGATTCCGTCGAAGGTTGAGCCGCATCTGTGACAAACATCTGGTAGAGTAGTGGTATGCGGCTCCAACCCTACACCCCTGATCTATAAATCACTGAGTTCGAATTCGCCCAAAGATGCTACGCCGGTATTGCCTATGGTCTTAGGCTGCGAGATTTTCGGTATATCCTAAACCGCTAGGCACCGCCACAGAGGGCCCTACAATAGCCCGAAGGTTGGAAACCCAATAGCCTCAGTCCTTACGAGTAATGTACAGGGAATCCTAGCATCCCAGCACTATGTGTCCTTAACCCAGTTTCGAACCTTTTCGGGGTTGACTATATATATATATATAGACACATATATATATATATATAAACTGTATCAAACCCTTACAAAGCCCCTGCACACCCTCTATTCGCAAAAAGCGACCGAAAGCTATAACACCCTTGTCAGGCCCCCTATGAAAACCGTTGGAACCCTTGGACAACCCTTACAAAGCCCTGAAGAAGTCGGGGCACCCTTTCTTGAAGATCTTCCTCCGGATGCACGCAGTGGCCGTGGGACGGCTGGCCTCAGAGAAGTTGTTCGTCCATTTTCAGGGTGCTCAAAAAAGCTTTTCGCCCCTTTACTGGTTTTCTAGAAGGGTGCCTTGTCAGTGGTCTAGGGTTTAAGTAGGGTTTAGGAGAGGCCAGAAAGTTGGAACATCACTATTTTCATACCCCGGAGGTAAAGTATACCTGCACTAGTCATCCTAAACCCTAAACCCATATTTTGATTTTCCGAGGTTCAGGATAAGGCTTCCTTTAAAGTTAAAGGGCTACTTTAAGCGCTCCGGGGGTCCTCCGGCAAGGTTTTGCTTTGTATACATAGACGGTTTGGGTTCTGGGAGGGGAGGCCTATTGAGGCTGCTTGAAGGAACATGCGACTCCGTGGCTAGGGTTTGTCAGTGAGGTGACAAGGCTTATATCAACTTCTAACCTTACCTACATACTTCTTTAGGCTTCTTATTCTATAGTAGGAACCCAGAAGCCTGAAAGTAAAAAGTGTACCACTGAACAGCCTGGTCTCTCAAGGTGAACTAAGGGAACCCCTCAAAAGGGAGCAAACTAGAGAAAGACTCCCTAAGAGCAAATCTGCGAATGCAAGATCTCAACCCGAAACCCTGGCAGACCCTGACCCCTAACCCCGAAGACCCCTAAGACCCATGCCGGATTCACGCTCAGAAGTCTCCGGAGCAACGTCTTGAGCCTGATGGGCTGAAAGGGTCCCAGGTACTGTTCTTAAAGGGTTCGATAAAAATGCTACCTTTAAAGGGTGCTCTAGGCTTTCCAAAAGAAGGGTTCCCTTGAGGGTGCTAGGTATCGTTGTGGGGTTTAGGGGTTTAGGGTTGAGGGTCTAGGGGATACTTTCCAAAATCATACTAGCAAGTCCTAATACAGTCGCCACTACTATATAGGTACTTAAGACCCTTTGGAGTGTATTGTAGTACAACCTAACTTTGGGTGATACGGGTCAAGGCCAAAGCCTTACGCTAGAGGGCTTTTGGTTGGATTACACTGTTACACGGGTATGTGCATGTGTATATGTATACATATATATATATACATATACATACACATATACATATACATATACATATACATATACACATACACATACACATACATATACAGATGCACATACATATACATATACATATACATATACATATATATATATATATATATGTCTGTGCGTGTGCGTGTAGTAGAGCACTCAGGTTTGGCAGAGCTTCGTAAGGTCTTAAACGGTTCTAAGGAGTATCGGGTTTTACACAGGGCTCTAGCAGACTTTAGCAGTTAACATAGACGCGGGGGGGTGCATTACTTTTTGATTGATTGTAGAGGAACTATCGTGAGGCATTGTTAACCTTAATAAATTACAAACTTTTCAGATCCTTACAAAAGGAGACTTAAAGCCCTGAAGCCATGTTTGCGAATATTGACGGCAGATTTTAGCGAGTGCTCAAAAGGTGGAGCTTGCGCTTGGCGCTCTGTGCCATCCACGCGGAGGTGTTGCGAGGCTGCATTGTTGCGAGCTTTTATCCGCTAAGGGTCCAAAGTACCCATATAGTAGGATGTAGGTTTCCTATATTAGGAATTACTCGTATGATTTGGGGAAGTCTCCCCCATAACAGTACCTAGGACCCTTTGGGGAAGGCATTAGCCGAGCCTCTCGGAGAGGGATGTTCGACAAATGTAGGAACCTGATTAAGAAACCGTGGGCCTTTTTTAGGGTTCCTTATATGAATCCCATTATATTGGGGGTTCTAGAGCCAGGGTTTCTTCATCAGGTTGCTACATGAGCGTCATCGCCTTCCGGGCATCCTTGTCGACTTCCCTCGATGCCAAAACGTCAGCCATCGCCGGGTAGTTCTTCCACATATGCCCCATAACCTCGACTGATGTCACATCATGTCGTCATGGGTCGACTCATTGTCGCAAAACGCCAGGGCCGCGTTTATGGCTCGAGCGATCCTCTCGGCGCTGGGGGACTTACTGGGCATCCCTTTCTACCTGCTGCATAGTACTGCTCCAGGAGTATAGTACATGTGCGCACAGGCAGCTCACGGCAGCTTAGGTTCACCTTCGAAGCTACAAAGCTTCCCATAAACTGCTTGACATAGGGTATGACCCTAAACCTAAACCGTATAAGTTTTCCCACGATGCAGTCTGTTGAGGAGACACCAGCACTAAATGCAAACTAATCTTCCTACGAACCTAACGAACACTCCGATTCAGTCCCGTCAGCGACGTCTTTTGATCTAGACGAGATCTTGAATTTGGTCTTGAAAGGGTTCGAGATTCCAGAGGGCGTAAGTACAGGACTCCATATTATAAGGGGCTTATGGCTAGGCACTTTCAGTGGCAAGCCATCAGGCGAGATAGCAATCCAAAGTCCGAAAGCGTACTTGGAGGATCATGGGACTTAGTAAGTAAGGTTATAAGTACCTTAATTGCGGTTATAAGTAGTTATAAGTATAGTTACCCTAATTATAACCCTCGACCCTTTAAGTAGGTCTAGTATCTACACTAGTCTCCCTAGTTAGTTACCAGAAATGATGAGACATCCCATGTGCACACTCAGCAGTTTTCCTGAAGAGCTCCGAAGCCCATAGTTGAGATAAACCCTGCCTCATCTAAACCTGTAAACTCTAGAGAGGATGTTTAGGGCTTAGGGTTTAGGGTTTAGGGTTTAGAGGATGTAAGCCCTCAAACCTAAAACCATCCAAAACCCCTCAACCGTAAACCCAATCCTCAGAACCTTAAACACCAAACACTGACTGCTGAAATCCTGAACCCTAAACGTCCGTATTTCCTGAATACCGCAGTCCTAAACCGTACAACCACACGATCAAACCACTAAAGCCCAAAATCCTAAAACCCAAATCCCTGCTTGAAGCCCGAAACCATCGAAGTGCTCCTTATCTGGGAGCTTAATGACGGGATATTGGGGTCCCACAGACTCCAAAACCGCCCCCCCCAGGGTCCATGTACACAACTAGGCTCCTTTTCAGAGTTCCCTTCAAGGGCTCCTTTAGGGGCTTAGGGTTAAGGATCCCTGGAGCTTACGGGACTGTTTGCGCACCAGAAACTCTAAGGAAGGACTACTTCGGTTGATGATATAAATCCTGCATTTCCTTAATGGCCCTAAACTATGGGAATTATGGCATAGATTCCTTATCATGGGTACTGCAGGATTTGTACAATCAACCGTTGGACTCTGAGGGAACCACTTTTGCCAACAGAAGCCGACACCAGGAACGCTAAACCGTAAGCCCCTCAACCCCAAACCCTTAAAACCCTAAAGCCCACAACCCCTGACCCTAAGACCCGAAAGCGCTCAACCCCAAACCCTAATACTTGGCTGACTTCTGAACCCCTCCGAAAAGTTAAACTTCTAGCCTCCTTCTTGTAGTTAATAATATAGAACCCAAAAAGTTTAAACTTTCAGCCTCCTTATTATAGTTCATATAGAAACCCTAAACCCCAAACCAAGAGTCCCAAGAGCCAACCAGAAGAACGCCAAGGAAAGGCCGAGGAGCTCTGTCCCCACGGCCGGAGCGATCTCCGCTTGCATCTGACAAGGCGCCCAGAAGAGTGCAAACTGAGGGGCTTACCTAGACCCCAAACTAGCCTCTATTATGCCCTAAATACCACTGTTCGGGTTAATAAGGGCGCAGAACAATGTAAACTGACGGGTTTAGGGGTGGTTTAGGCTTCAGGGCTAGGGTTTAGGGGCTTGGGGGTTGGGGGCTTTTGGGGGGTTGAAGGGCTTAGCGGTGAGGTATTTAGGGGTTTGTAACGGTTCATTACAGGACCCCTTGAATCGCTTGAGTTTTTTGAAGAGAGTCGGTATAAGGTTAGGAGCTTGAGGGTATCGGATTTGACAGGCTCTCTTTGACGGTTCCTTTAGGGTTTCTTCAGGATTTATACGTGCTTTGTTCTAGCATTGTTGTAGTGTATGTGATACTCCATTACTATAGTTCCCAGCATGATTGTTGAGATATAATATAGGGGCCTTAAAAACTCCAATAGGGTTTTGGGGCCCATGTTATATACTATGATTATAATCAGGAAGCGCGTACAATAGTCTATTTCTGATTTAAGGCCCCTCTATTACCTTCTCTTGTGAATAGCCGTCAAGTCAAGAGCTTGGGACAGAGCCTACTTGGAGGTTCATGGGTGGTTGTAAGTGGGGTCACAAGTAGCGTGACTATGCTTATGACGCATTTTAGGGGGACGTATGACCCTTTTTTTGCTACCCTAAAATCCCTAAACCCTATAGAACCCTTAAAGGAACCCCTAAAACCCTATAGAACCCTTAAAGGAACCCCTAATACCCTACTTAAAAAGCTACCCATGAACCTCGCAAGTGGGATCCGGTGTCAGACGGTGGGTTAAGCCCCGAGAGTCCAAGAGGAGGTCTAGGTTCCTCGAATCGAGGTGGTGGTGAGTTTAGGGGTTTGGGGTTTAGGGCTTGAAGGTTAAGGAGCTTAGGGTTTAGGGTTTAAGCTTTAGGGGCTTCGGATGTAAGTTTTAGGAGTTTAAGCTCGAAGGTTTAGATTTAGAAAACTTAGGATTTGAAGGAGTTCTGGGGCTGGGAATCCATCGTCGCTTCGGTAGACTGTATTCTGGTTGCAAACCAAACATGGCGGAACCAGTCGTAAACACAGTAGGGGGGTTGAATGCTTATGGCTGATACTGATGTAGCTGTGCCACAACTGACAGGAGCAGGAGCGGCAGCAGGAGCAGTGGTGGAGTGGCAGCAGCAGTAGCACAGTAGAAGCGAAGCCATTCCGTCCGCTGTCCCATAACATCGTTCATGAGCGTGAAAGGGCTGTTCCAAATACTCTACGGGCCTAGAGAATTCTCCATCTTATTCTGGGCGCTCGTTGTGGTATAATATATCCCAAAGCCCATTTCTAATCACTATGGCCCCTATATTCTGCCGCACTAACGGCAAGCAGCGCTGAGACGTTGCCCAAAGCCTGCCGGACATGCGCAGGAGCAACGCTGCTGTACAACTTCTCTGCTTTGCACGAGAAGTCCCCTGCCTCCTTTACTTAAGGATTATACCTGTGGTTTACTCTGGTACATCATATATGGTTAGTAATTAATTAACCTGCTATTCAGGTAAATGAGAGCACTAGGGTTACCTCATAGTAGGATCCTTATACATATGTTTTCAGTCAGATGTATTGCTTTAAGGGCTGTGGGAAGCTGTGGAAGCGTCCGTCGAATCAGGGCGTCCCAGGCACCGACGCGATCGCGCCATTCCCTTTCCAGTGCTCTGCTTCGCAGAAAAGAACTCTGCTAATACAGAACACTCAAGAACCTGACGATGGTCAAGTTCTTGAAGGCCCGGTATTAGCAGAGTTCTTTAGAGTAGGGTTCGGGGCCAGTCTAAATTCAGTATACGTCAAGTATGCTAAGGAAGCCTGGGGAATGATAGCCCCCATATAAGTCCAAGAGAGCGTAGACCGCGAAGTAGTCCCGAAGGACAGTGGCCAAAATTGTGGATATAGGTGCCGGCCGACATCAGCACCTAACATGATCGGGCCCGAGCCGCTGTCTCAGGTCGTGCGGGTTGTGGCGCAGGGCCGGAGGACGAGCCTTCTCTGCAGCTACCATCAAGACATGCCGACCATACGGGAGTTTCCAAAAACAGGGCACCTTAAGGTAGTTCCCGAAAATAGGATCCTTATTCTCAGTACCCATAAGGTACCCCCCCAATTGTCGGAGACTCCCATATGGCAAACGTCTCCCAAGCTGGCTTCCAGGGTCACATCCACGAGTCTCAGCCAGGGGAAGTCTCCAAGCCTACAGCTGCAATTATAGGATCCTTAAGGGAGGGTGGTTCAAGGGGGGAGGGTACAAGGATCCTTAGGGGACTGTAAGGGAACCTTAGGGAGTACTAGGGAGGATTAGGGATCACTAGTCACTAGGCTATATACCCCCCTTGGACCCCCCTCCCTTAAGGATACTACAATGCAGCCTCACAGTACAGCCCTAGAATTTCGGGAGGATCCAAAATGTAGATCCCCTAATTTGGGACCCTAGCTACTAAAGGGTACTGTATAGGAACCCCTTTAAGGGATCTACTTTTTGGATCCTCCAAAGGAGGTCTGGGGCATCACCTTCGGTACATCGTGGGAGGAGTCTCAGCTCCGAGCCATTGATGAAACCCACGCACACTTTCAGAGATCCCCAGAGATCCTACCCGGCCGCCGCAGAACCATGGCAACAGCAGCGGCGCTTTCTAAAATGCTTATGCTTACGGGCAGTACATGAGACTCTCATGGAGCAGAAATCTTATGACCATGATGTTTATCATGGTTTGGGTTATTGGTTACTGTATTGTTTACATGATTCTTCTTACGACTATTACCATTGTTACAGTGATAGTTGCTATTGTAGCTATTAGGGACTATTGTTGAGTTCGCTTCACTATGAATATTAATTGCTACTCTGAATGTAACGAGTATTGGTGCAGGCATGAGTAGTGTGTATAAAACTATACAGCAGGAGCAGCAGCAGTAGATGATAAGATGAAAGCGAAAGCCAAACCTCGAGCACAACGGCTGCAAGCTCCGTCTCTGTGGGTTTCGGCCTTCACGCACCCAAATTATTGACGATCGGTGGCTGGGATTTGCCAGCACCCATACAACCCGAAGCTTTTCCAAAGCATCCGAAACAAAACCCTGAGCCCCAACCCCGAAAGCCAACAAAAAACTCTAAACTCTGCATCCTAAACGCCCCGAACACATCACAGGCAATCCGGGTTCCCAGCGAGCTTTTGCACCGCGTGCGCATCCTTCATGACCTTCGGTGCGTTTAAGGTTTGGACCTTGAGGCTTTGGCTTCGTAAGGCTTCAAAAGGCAATCGGATGATTTTTGTGGGGCTTCATGAAAGTTTCTAAGGGCCTTTTGAAATCTTTCCCAGCAGAGCAACCCTCGCCTCTTCGCGCGGACAGCTAAAAACCGCAGACCAAGGAGCTCTTATAGTGGGGTAGACATAATATGATAAGAAGAAGAAATGAATGGCTAGAATACGAATAATACATGTTTTCCGGGCCTCTAAACTACTTACAATCCAAGTTATGGCTCCTGTATGCAGGGCGTAGTGCGGAACGTTGAACCCTGACACCACAAGAACCTCAGCCCGAAAATCCTGCAGCGCCTGTAGTGGAGATGTCGCAAAGACCCGCAACACGGTTCATGATATAAATCCTGCATTACCTTACAAGGACCCTAACCTATGGGAGTCATCGTACATTATTCATTCTGGGTAGTGCAGGATTTATCTCATCAACCGTATCATAGGTTCTCTAGGTTCACCACCATAGGTAAATAACCCCCTAAGAGCCTAGCCAAATTGTTCAGGCAGCTACAATACCCTAAAGCTCCTAAACAGCAACTATGCCATGCCATTGGCCCATCTCAACAGCAAATATGGCATTCAGGGTTTAGCCTTGTTCGCTTCCTGGCGGTTCGTAGGGTTTCCGGCACAGTACAGTAAACCCCCTAAAGTTGGAAACCGGATAAAGGCCAAATAGTGCTGGGATTCCCGATGATACAGTACTCTTAAGGATGAGGCTGTTGGGTTTCCAACTTTTTGGCTTCTACTGTTGGGAACTGGGGGAAGACGCCGACAAAATAAAGATGTGGATCTCAGCCTCGTCTCAACCTCTGGTGCAGTCCTAAACCCTGTGCTTAAAACCCTGCTAGTGCCACCTAAACCCTAAACCTAAACGATGAACCCTAAACCCCGGACGGTAAAGTTACGCTTCTGGAATATTCATACATATCCTACTTTGGGGTCCTTATAGTAGGGATCTTACTATTTAGGGTACTATCCCAGACCCCCGGGAGGATCCAACAAGTAGATTCCTTAATGGGGGTTCCTATAAAGTACCCTTAGTAGTACAAGGCCCCAGATTAAGGGATCTACTTTCTAGATCCTCCCGGGGGTCTGGGATACTAGGGTCCCCTATTTTCAGAAACCCCCATGTCCCCAGGGGTTCCGAGACGTCGAGCTCCAGAAGCGAGTTAGTCGTGTTAACTTAGGCAGCCTGTTGACCCTAGGCCCGAAGCTGCGGACCATAAAACCCTAAACCCTGAACCCCTAAACCCTAAGACCCAACACCCAAAACCCCCAAACCCTAAAACCCTACACCCCAAACCCTAAACCTTAAAACCCAAAACCAGAACCTCTAAACCCCAACACGCAAGACTCCAAGTTCCAACGTACTTGTTTCGCTTTCCTGGTGGAACCCGCTACTTACTATCCCCAAACCCTGTGGCTTCCAACTCCACAGCTCTGAGTCTCAAGACTCCAAAACCCTCGAGTCTAAAGACTCTGGGGCGTGGGGGGATTGAGGGTTTACCCATAGGCTCCATAATAGTTCCTTTATTTTAGGATTACCTTATAGGATTCTACATATGAACCCCAAAAAGGAACTACTATGGAGCCCTTGGGTAGGCTTCAGATTCAGCGGTTTTCTTTCAGGTATATACCCTTGATATAGCTATTATTGGCTATTATATACCCATGATAAAGGTAGGGGTCCCCCTTACGGGTCCCCTTTTCCCCTTTGATTCTTGAGAGCCAGGCCATCGCTCCAAGAATGCCGTCCAACTCCCACATGAACTGTCCAGCGCAGAGCCTCGGAGTCTTTCGGTTTAGGTTTTTTTTTAAAGGGCTCTTTCCATTCCTGCCGAGGGTCTAGAGGTTTAGGGTTTAGGGTTTAGGCCATCAAAGCTTCCATAATCAGGGTTCTATGATCATGAGAGGTTTCTGGTTGAGCTGTGAATCAAGGGTTCCATACGAAGGGTCCTATGCTCATGAGCTTTTTTCTGTAATTCGGAGCTTCTGCGAGGTTATCTGTGGGCTGGGCTTGGCCCAGAGCCAAGGATTCCATAACAAGGGTTGCATGATGAGAGTTCTGTAAGGGTTCAGGGTGTAGGCTTTAGCGTTCAATGTCACCAGAGAATGCAATATCCAGTTAACCAGCAAAGTTGGCTTGATCATGAGAGGATTCCCATCATAGCTCCACAACCCTGATACCGTCAGTACCCAAAAATCAAAAACGCAATTCAAACAAAAACCACATATCCCCAAACCCTCCACAACCCCGGGGAACCCTATTCAAGCCAGGAAAGCCCTGAATTACCTGAGCCCAGGGCTCATAGAGGATGCACCCCAAGGACCAGATGTCCGCAGGCTTCCCGTACCTTTCAAGTTTAGGGTCTAGGACAAGTTTTCGGTGCAAAGATTCGGCTTTGGGGTCTGAAGACATCGAGTTTTGGGGTTGCGGAATTCCGGGTTTTCCAAAATACAGCTTCTGGGTTTGCATGTTTTAGTGGTTCAAGCCACCCTAAACCCTAAACCTTCAAAACTTTCGCATGGTCTTGTGGGCCCGGCCACCCGCAACCCTAAACCCGAAACCTACCACCCTAAACCCTAAACCCTGAACCCTAAACCCTAAACCCTTGGCCCTAAACCCTAAACCCTAAACCCTGAACCCTAAACCCTAAACCCTTGGCCCTAAACCCTAAACCCTGAACCCTAAACCCGAAACCTACCATTGGGGGTTTTCAGGCTGAGGGATGACTTTCTGCCTGGTCGTTGATTCTGCCGTAATGAGGCATATGGGAGTTTGGGGACCCTAAATAGTAGGACCCTTATTATAAGGACCCTAACATATGGCACCCCTAATTTTCGGAAACTCCCATAAGATCCTTATGCAGGTTTGCGGGGTCCTTTTGTTATTGCTCCCCTAAATCCTAAACTCCCTAAACCTGGATCTTGAAACCCCTCGACGAGCTTTCGTTTCCGGAATCGACAGGCTTTGTAGCTACCTCCCCAATCGTGCAACTCGGTTCTGACAAGTTCTGCTCAAAACTGGCACGTGATAAATGGAGCAGGGTGTGGGTGTGGCTGTTTATCAGTGGACATGCATATTGTCATCACCATATCGGCGCGGCTTTCATGAACCTGTCCTCCATAAGTATGCAAGCCTCGCAAGCCAGTTTCTGCATTCGTAGGTTCCGACGTGACGTTCTAACCTGTAAACCCTAGGCCTTATAAGCCCTAAACCCTCCCCAATCCGCTGACACTTCAAGCAGATTTTTGTTTAAGGCTTCTCAGGGTCCGAAAGAACGTCGTATAGGTTTGATGTCCTGGCGTGTTTTGAAGCCCTGACCCGACGATGCTGTCAACCCAATAAGCCCTAAGCCCTAAATCCGCGACCATGTTCCCAGATTGTAAACCGCAGGCTTCAACACGGGCTTCCTAACCCTCGAACCTACGCAAATTACGAACACCAAACGAATCTTGAAGCCCGAAGCCCTCATAAAGAGTGCAGAGCGCCTAAAGCCTATACCCTAAAGCCTCAACTGGTTTGTTCAGTACACCCTTGGAACAATAATTCTATAATGCTTATATACCGCCGTGTACACTACTGCCGGAGCCTAGAAACGAAAAAAGTGACAACAGCATAACGTAGTCAATGCCGGAGCATCGGTTTAACAGCAGCAACAGCATCGACAACAGCAACAACAGCAGCAATAACAGCAGCAACAACAACAGCAACAACAACAACAACAACAACAGCAGCAAGAGCAACAACAACAAGAGCAACAATAGTAACAACAACAACAACAACAACAACAACAACAACAACAACAACAACAACAACAACAACAACAACAACAACAACAACAACAACAACAACAACAACAACAACAACAACAACAACAACAAGGACAAGGTGCAAACACATACTGGGCCCCCATGCCAGTATTGGTTGTCATTTCCCGGGCCCGGTGGAAGCGCGCACTGGGTCCCGTTGACCAAGCCACGACTACAACCCGTCTCGCCCTATAGCCAGCCTATATATAATCCGTTATAGGGGCCCTGTGCCCCCCCTTTTTATAATGGAGCGGTCCCAGACTCCTGCGCACACGCCGGCCGTGCGCGCCCGGAGCGCGTGGGGGACTGTGACGCCCAGGCTGCATAAATGGAAATTGGCTGGGTTGCCGCACTGGATGATCCCTATAACCACACATACCAATAGTATGTTCTGGCGCCGGATGTCTCATCCAGGGTACTCCAGCTTTGGAATTGGCACTCGTCAGCCTCGACATCCGTGGTGAGGTGACCGTTTTGCCCAAAGATCATTGCTTCCTGCCAAACCATGATGCGCAGGGCATCTCGATACTACCTTATATGGCCAAGCTGAGCAACTGTAATCTAACTATAGAGGACACGCCTGCCTTCTGCGTTGCAGCGCTCTTAGACATACAAATTATATGCTGATGCATCCAAGCAGCCTGCTGACTACGGTCGAGTGAATGTTCAGCTGCAGTACCGTGTGCATCAGGCTTATGTCTTGGACGCAGTTCCACAGGACTGCCTGGCTGGCAAAGCCCTCCTGCTGATTGCACTTCGGGTTGGTGCATGGAGTGCCCTGCAGATCACGAAGAAGGCCGCCCTGGACCAGTGTTTGCACCGTGGCTTCATCCTGGACAAGGACACAAAGTCCCGAGACACATGGCCCCGACAGCGCTGTGATGCCTTGCTACTGTAAGCCTCTGTCCGCTGAGCCAGATTGGTGTATTTGAAGCGTGACGTCAGTCGGGCCTTGCATTTATTCTTGGCTAGAGCAGCATCTTTGGCATCACGCGGGGCGGCGTCACTGGGCGCAGTACGCTCGGGG
The DNA here is from genome assembly GCA_905221615.1 of Symbiodinium sp. CCMP2592. Lineage (NCBI taxonomy): Eukaryota > Dinophyceae > Suessiales > Symbiodiniaceae > Symbiodinium > Symbiodinium sp. CCMP2592. Next base: position 35,937 of record CAJNDT010000245.1, read on the forward strand.
CATGTGGGTGCCCGGCGGCTAAGCAATGTGAAAGCTTGAGGCAACCCGCCGCAGTTTGGTTTTCGGCTTGACCTCATTATTTATTGGGGCCCTCCGCCAGGACCTCTTGCTGCTGAAGGAGCCGCAGCTGGCGCACTTCTTTCGGTGCATCGGCCGGTGGTGAGCCGCGTTCCAGGACGCACTCGGCAGCTGCCTTGCGGAGTGCTGCGGCATTCGCCGCCAACCCATCCCAGCGACCGGTGTCCTTGAGCGCCTGCTGCAGACTCAGCCGCGCTTGGGGCACATGCTGCGCCGCGAGGTGCCCGAAATAGGGGGGGTCTTCGCGCGCCACCTCCTCCAATATTGTTTAGGATTCAGGGTTTAGAGCTTAGGGTGTCAGGGGCTGCAGGGTTTTGACAGGCGAGAATCCCCAGTCAACCCTGAACGAATCGATACCTTTCCCCATATGTCTCTGATTGCCAGGCAGATCCCAAAGGTACATGGCAAAAGGGCTTTAATTACTGCCCGAAACCCTAAACACTAAACCCTAAACCTACCCCAGACAAAAAAACAGCAAAAAAGACAATATTTAAAGACCTTGCCTCGAGGAGGACAGCATCTCAGGAGACATGTAGCAGTCTGTGCCTGCTTTTTGGCTTTTAGGGCTCAGGGTATAAAGTGTTGAGGGTTTAAGGTTTGGGCTTTAGGGGTGCTTCACGCTTCCAGATTATGTTTTGCTTTGGGGTTTACGGTTTCCTTGGGGTCCTTTTTCGGCTTCAAGCAGCAAGCTTGCCCGGCTCGGCTATCCCCTGCCAGATGATAGACGACAGGTTGCATTACCGTGTTCGAAGGGTACAGTAGTAAGAGCAATGATATCAGTAACAATCCCAAAGGGTCCTACCTGTATAGTAGAGTGTAGGGTCTCCATTTTAGGCATTACTATCATGCTGCAGGGAAGTACCCCCCATAAAAGTACATAGGACCCTTTGGGAATATCTAACTAGTGGTTTGGGGTTCCCTTGGCTCTTTAGCTCCTTATTTCATAGGGATCATCCCTGGTCAGGTCCTGCCGGGTTCTGACCATGCACAGCAAGTAGGTCCTGCCACAAAAATAAAGCCTCAAACTAAAAGAACTTCCTGAAGGATCATGGGACTTAGCAAATTGTAAACTCCCAAAAGTTGGAAACCTAATAAAGGACAAATCGTGCTGAGATTCTCTATACTTTGCTCTTAGGGATTGAGACTATCGGGTTTCCAACTTTTAGGCTTCTGCTGTAAGGGTTCAGAAACAGGGTGACAAGCTTATCTCGACTTGCTGTGTCCTTTCATCCTCCAAGTATATAGCGGGATTTTGTGGATATCTTACTACAAATACAGGAAACTCTATGGAATTACGGGTGATGATACAAATCCTGCATTACCCAAAGTAAGAGATATACCATAGTTCCCATAGTCTAGAGCCATTAAGGTAATGCATGGTTTATATCAGCCATATTACAGCCACCCCATATTACAGCCACGTGGTATCTGATTACCTTGCCAGTCCACAGAGTCGGCCTTAACTACGTATGGCAGAATCAACGGAGTACCACAAGGATAAAGCTGATATAGGGGCCTAAATACTTACCAAGACTATTTTGGGGGGTTCCTTTTCATATTTATAGTATAATGGGCGCCAAGACCCTATTCGAATTACTACGGCCCCTATATTATGTCAGAATCAAACGAGCACCACAAGGATAAAGCTAACCTCTTCACGCCCTAGTGGGTCGACCAGAGTTCGGGAGGGCTGCATACTCTATGCAGAAATTTGGACCCTGAGCATACGGAATGCTACTACCATTTTTCAGGCCCCGGACAAATCTTCAAATCTTCAAGTATATATAGTCGCCACATATTTGCACCATACCATACTTCCTAGCCCAACAATAAAGACACCCTATACAGGCCCATAAGCCCGGTCAAGAAAGCTAATTACGCGATAAAACCCAAGAACCCAAGAACAAAGTACATACCTACCCAGCTTGAACCGTCTTCCTGCTCTGCTATCTCATGTAAGAGCCTTGTTGGACAGAAAAACCTTCTGGGGCACGTTGAGTTTTAGTATAATAAGGAACCCTGCGGAATGATCTCTCACTAACTAGGTTTCATCTTCCTTTGGCTTCGTTAAGAGGGTTACAGTTTAGTATACCATACCATACCCCCATCAAGGGCTCTAACCGACTCTAACATCTGAAGATGGCGCATATGGGAGCTGCTGAATAAAGTTCTAAATACTGCTGACTATCTAATCTCTAAAAGATGTTTCTGTCAATTCTTTTCTGCATGGTGTATTGCAGCTCTGGCCTGCGTGCGTCAGTGTCGGGGAGGTCTCGACATTCCGGGGCGCATGCCTGTGAGGTTTAGGGCTATACTTGAAGGCTCATGGGTAGTTATACGTAGGGTTATAAGTAGGGTAGTTATACTTGTAGCTCATATTAGGAGACTTATAACCCTACTTATACATACCCGTGAACCTCCAAGTAGGGCCCACATAGTGAGCAATATCAGGGCCTGCACGGTTCTCATCGGGCTCCGTTACGGGTTCTTCAAGGATTAGTATAACGTGTAGATAGTATAGGGGCCATGATAATGAGACTAGGTTCCTTCACGCACAGTAGAGGGCTTCCACAAGGCCTCTGCTCACTTCACTCCCTCATAACCAGAACAAAACCGCCGCAGTGGAGTATATAGATATTTAAAAAGCCGCAATTCAACTATATAGGGGACTAGAACAGGTAGAGTGTGGAACATGTGTCAAGATGCGGATGCTTTTGCAGCGGTGATACAGAGAATAAGCACTGCATGTCCACGTACACCAAACCTGTATACATGTGTACATACATATTTTTACCAGGCAACACATACGCACTGCGCATACCAGCAAGCATGCATGCGTCAGGATTCATGTGGGGACATACTGGCACAGTGGCAAGTGTTCTGTATTCATCTTGTCCGTAATTCCCTGTTTACTCATGGGTTGATCTACACATGAATATATGTATGCATGTATGTATGTATCTGTGTATATATGTCTGTATGTATGTATCTGCGCATGTATGTATGTATGTATGTGCGTATGCATGTACATATTAATGTACGTGTGTGTGTATGTATGTTTGTATGACCTTGAATACACTTATAACAAATGTATTATATATATATATATATGCTAGCCCCCCCCCCCCCAAAGACCAACCCTGAATTCCCTAAATTCCCTAATTCCCTACCCATTGGATTTAGGTATTTCCCTAAATTCCCTAAATTCCCTAATTCCCGACCCCATGTGTTGGATTTGGGTAATTCCCTATTTCCCTAAATTCCCTAAATTCCCTAAATTCCTTAAATTCCTTAAATTCCCTAAATTCCCTAAATTCCCTAAATTCCTTAAATTCCCTAAATTCCCGAAGTCTGACCCCCATGGAGAAGATTCAATGGTTTCCGTTCATGGGTAGGGAATTTAGGGAATTTAGGGAGTTTAAGGAATTTAGGAAATTTAGGGAATTTAGGGAATTTAGGGAATTTAAGGAATTTAAGGAATTTAAGGAATTTAGGGAATTTAGGGAATTTAGGGAATTTAGGGAATTCCCCAAATCCAACACATGGGGTAGGGAATTAGGGAATTTAGGGAAATTAGGGAATTTAGGGAATTCCCTAAATCCAACACATGGTCCGGGCTGGGAGTCAGGAATGTTAGGGAATGCGCTAAAACCAACACATGGGGCTGGAAATTAGGGTATGTAAAGACTTTAGGGATTTAGGGAGTCTGCAGGAACTCACGCATTCTGTAAATTCGAGGCATGGAAGCAGTGATTAGAGAATTTAGGGAACTCGACCTCGCGACGTCGCCGGTTGACGTGTCTGTGCAACTGATACTTGTAGTAATATTGATATTATTTTGAAAACTTTGAAAACTATAATACTCATACGAGTACTAATACTTATAGTAATACTACTGGTGAAACTGATAGTATGCTAGTATGAATACTGATGTTCCCAAGAATACTTGAAATCATGTACATTGTATGAATAGTCTTGATGCGAATACTAATATACATACTATAGCTAGTATTATCGCTAGTATGAATATTGGCTATGCATATTCGTGAAATTACTCATTTTTGGAGTACTCATATTCATGCTAATATTAGCACTAAGGCTAGTGCGAACGTGCATAATAACATGCTCATACATGAATGTTAGCATTCGTATTAATATCAGCATTGGTATGTTTTTCAGTAGTACTAGTAACTCATACGAAGAGTAACCTCCAGTTTCATATTCCGACGAATACCAACGCATGTTTTGTTCATACTAATTTTCATTCTACTACTAGTATCTACTCCTAATATTGAAAAAACTGTACTAATACCAATTTTAGAATTGATGTGAACACGAACTTTAATGTTCTTGCCAATACTAATATGCATAGTAATATTAGTTAGCATTAATGTATAGGAAAACTAATGTTCTTACGAATACTAATAATCATGTTCCCCTTTTATATTCATATAAGAATCGTCATGCCTAGATACGTACTAATGCTAGTACTCATGCTAATACGAGTAATAATACCAATACAAGCATAGGTATGAATATTCCTACGGGTATTTATGCTCATGTTCTTAACAAAATTATTCTCAGTACGAATACCGACATTAATAGTCTCTTTAGAACCATATTGATATTAATATGAGCACTAATACTTCGGCTAGTACGAACATGCATAATACTAGCAATACTATTTGTGCTCATACAAATATAGAAAGATTATGACATACTCATATTAATATCAATACCAATATGAATTTACAAACATCATATTAATGTCAATATCGTTTTTGTAATGTATACTAAAGAATACATCAGAATAAGGCACAAGGAAATGAATGCATCAGATTGTTAAAAACTCAATGTTTTCATTTACCAATATGTATGGTTATAGTATTATACTAATATACTAATAAGTTAATATACTAATATACTGAGAAACTGATATACCAATAGACCATTGTTACTAATATACCAATGTACGAGTATACCCAAAAAATTTTTTATTAATATACATGTTTTGTTTATATACCAATATACTGAATATACACATATGAATACTTATACACATAATGTACTAAGACTAAGTTTTTAAAGCCCAGCCCACGTCTAATATTAATACGAATACTAACACAAACACTAACACTAACACTGCTATAGACATATATTAAATTAAACTGGAGCACTAATATACATATTAATTAATATAAGACTAACACTGACGTTGACACTGACACCTGCATCAACACTAACAGGAACACTAATCAAACGAACAGTAATATTGGACAGATACCAGCAGCATTGTTAGAACTTCTAAAATTAGTAATGACACAAAACTAAAAATAATGCTAACGCTAGCAAAAATATTAAGGTTACTGCTCACAATAATTGAGGTTCAAACTTAGAACAACATTAAGTCAAGACCAATGTTAACACTGTTTTTAAGACTGAAACTAATAATAAGACTTTGACAAGATGACAATAATTAATAAAGGATGAGGCACACAAACTGGACTCTGTCTTTTACCACTCCGACAAGACGCGCCGAGAGTGTAAATGGTGTCCATAAAACTGGACCCTGTTTTTTACCAGTCTGTCAAGAGGCGTCGAGAGTGCAAACTTTGTACGGGAACACAAACACCATCGGTATTTACAGTGGTTTCGGCTCTTATTCATGACGCTGTGAAGACAGTAATGAGCAGGACAATGGCCGAGGTTGGTCCTGGGGGGGGGGGGTACCATATATATATATATATATATATATATATATATGCGCAAGTATCTATGTATGCATGTATGTATAGACACACCTGAGCATTTGTACAGCGAAGCGATGAAAAGGCTTCGAGTTGCCATTCCAGTGGGGGTTTAGGGGTTAGGGGATGTGGGGCTAGTAAAGGGTCTCATGGTGTTGAGTAGCATAGTGATAACAAGCACCACGCACCACACGACTGTAGCTGGGAGCAGGGCAAGGAACGACATGTCTCAATCTGAACAATCAACTCGGCACCGCCTCTTAAAGGGGCCTTAGTGATTAGAATAGGGTTTTGGGCCCATTATACCATAATTATACTAAGGAACCCCCACCAAAAAAAGAATAACAACAAAGGCACTGATTAAGGCCGCTATATTGCACCCCTAAATCCGGATCCCTGGAGACTGGAGCCCACGAAGCCTCAACGCGAAAGTTCCCTCACTAAGCTTAGCCCAAGGGCTCCATGGTAGTTCCTTTTTAGGGTTCATATGTAGGATCCTATAAGGTAATCCCAAGAAGGAACTACTACTGTTGATGATATAAATCCTGCATGACCCATAATCAGGAATATACCATAATTCCCATAGTTTAGAGCCCTTAAGGTAATGCAGGATTTATATCATCAACCGTATGGAGCCTATGGGTAACCCGACGACCCAAAACCCGAAACTGCAGCATCCCGAACCCAGAAGCCCCAAAACCCCTAAATCCTAAACGAACGCCCCCCTGCTAGCTCACAAAAGCAAGGCGGGAGAACCTGCATAGGCCGAAATCGCCGAGCCGAACCTCTAGAAGGTAGGGCTTAGGATTTGTCCCCTTGAAAGTTCTTTAGTTTCGCGGTTCAGGGGATTAAGAATTTCAGAGCATTGGGTTTGCAGTCCTGTGGTTAAAGGCTTCAAGGTCTGGGCACTGGAACGTATTGTGTTTGGGATTAAGGATCATTTTACTGTAACTACAATAAGGGATCTCCCAAAATAGTATGGGTAATTATTTAGGCTCCAAAAAGGTAGAATCTGAGAACAAATCCTTCAACTTCAATGCTGACACCCGCGAGCACCGCGAAACTAAAGCCCACGACTCTCGAAACTACGTTACAACACACACTTGGAGGTTCGTGGGTAGCTCTCAGTGGGGATTATAGGGGTTCTTTTAAGGGATCCTTTAAGGGTTCTATAGGGTTTAGGGTTGTTAAGCAGGGGAACTATACTTATAACTCATATTAGGGGACTTATAACCCTACTTATCACTACCCTTGAACCTCCTAGCACGCTACAAAATCCTAAATCCTGATCGTTATAAGCCCCGAATCTTCAGCCCTAAACTTTAGCCGAAGTTTGCCAAAACCTACGAGCCAAACCCTAACGACCTGAAACTGCCGATGACCCTAAAGCCTAACCTAAACTCTAAAGCTTAAACCCAAGACCCGCCGCCCTGCCACCTAAACCCTACAGTACACTCGACCAGTCAGAAAAAAACCGTTGGGGATCCGAACACGTCCCGACTCGGCCAGGAAGATATTCTGAGACCTCGTCTGTTTGCGGCTTCTACAAGGCATCTATAGGGGCTGTAGGTACCTTGTTTTGGGGTCCTTATAGTCAGGATCCTACTATTCAGGGTACTATGTACTTATATATATATATACACATAAATAAATAAACATATATATATATATATATATATATATATATTATGTACATGGGTCTTGGGGCAGGCTTCGGGCGTGGGTTGTTTTTGTTCGGCAGGGGCTGCCTTTATAGTCTAAAACGACATCAAAGTTTCGTGGGAGTTTAGGATGTAGGATCCGGGTGTAGAGTCTACCATTCTTGGTTTTATGATATGTGGTCTAGGAAGTTAGTGCTCAGCTTCTGACTTAGTTGTCCAGTCTCCTGAGGGGGTCTAAAGGTTCACCTTTGGAATTATGCATACAGGGGTGTGGGCAACCAAAATTGGTCAAAGGTTACAGTAACTCCGCTACTATCAAGATGAGGTCTACATGTACAGCTTAGGGGCAGGGTATCCTAGCCCAAAAGGTTAAAGGTCGTCTACTCAGCTACTAAGAGCGAGTCTAGGTATATATATATATATATGTATATATATATATATATATACATATATATATATATATATATATATATATATATATATATTAGGTACTGATAAGGGGGATACTTTCCCAACTCATCATAGTAAACCTACAATAGAAACCCTACACTCCACTATATGGGAGTTGCCGAAAATAAGGGACCCCAAGTAGTACCGTCCCGAAAAAAACCCTAAATAAGGTAATTCAATTCTCGGAAACTCCCACGTAGGTACTTAGGACACTTTCGGTTTGCACTGGGGAGATCTATCGTCCCGGCCCAAGAAACTGAGAATACAGGGCTTTGGGCTCAGCTGAGTTGTTCTTTAAGCCCTTTGAAAATTATTTATTAGTATGATTCTCTAAAAAAATAGGGGAAGTTAAACAAGACCCCAAAGGACAACCCAGTCAGGGTGTAGGGTGCGTAACGACATGCTGCTGCCCATCAACGGCAGCTACGAGAAACATAGTGAGTGTGTATACTAAGTCTTAAGTAGAGAGTCTAAGTATTCGACTGTTCTAGGGGATACTTCCCAAAGACCCAAAATCCCCTTAACTAAGGAATATACCTAAACTCTTATGAGGGTTCCTGTTATAATACCAAACCATACCTGTGGCTTCCAAAAAGCCCACCCTTTTAAGGAGTCATATCTAGAATCCAAAATGAAGCATGAAAACGTACTGGAGGTTTTTCGGCTACAGGATAAACCTAAGGTCAAATCTCGTTGGGGCCTCTACATCTATACCCCCTCTTAGAACCATAATCAAACTAGTATCTACAATATTCTCCTGGGTTTCATGCGAACAACGAGAAAAACCTAAGGAGACTATACATATGGGTGGTTATCAAGATGTGGGTCCCTTTTTGGGTCCCTATTATAATACGGCACCTAATATTTAGAGAAGGGACCCTGATTTTGCACCCAAAGGACACCAAGGCCGCTTCTGAGAACCCGGACTTCAGGTCCCGATGGATGACGTTCTTGCTGTGCAAGTACTGAACGGCCTCTGGGAGATCCACTGAGGATTTTCAAGGGTTTATAGGGTTTAGGTATAAGGTTGAGCGTTTAGGGTATACGGGTTTTAAGGGTAAGTTTAGGTATGGTAGGGTTTGAGGTTTAGGGTTTACGGCTTAGGGATTGAGGGGGTATTGAATTTTGTGCCCAGACCTCTGCCTTTCTTGGTCAAGGGTCTTTATTTGGGGGTAGACGCGCTGGTTAACAGACACCCTTTCTGCAAGAGCCCGCAATCTCTCTATAATTTACCCCACTTATTTGCGGAAAAGGAGGGCCTACTTGAGATGCGAAGCAATGCGACACTTTCGAAGGGAGGGCCGTTCGGCCTTAAATAAGTGGTTAGAGTAGGGCTTGGGGGTATATTACAGAATTAGAATGAACTAGAATCGGGTTTGGGTGGTATAGTACAGAATTGGAAGAGTGTTCTCCGGAATATGACAGTAGACTTAAATTCTGATTTCTTAGGGCGCGGCTACTGACTATTTCGTCCCCTGCATTCCCCAACGGTAGATCCCTTCCAGACCTCCCTTGAATCCAGAAGACCAAGAAAGTAGCCTGAGCTCTAATATGGGTAGTTGTCTAAATTAGGGTCCGTTTTAGGGTCCTTTTCATAAGGGTGCCGTAATATATAGGGGACCTAAAAAGGACCCTAGTTTAGAGAACTACCCATAGAGGGTTTTGGACACAGGGTTTAAAGTTCCAGGTGTAGGGTTTATGAACCCCAGACCCCTAACCCCAAAGGCCTCAAAGGCCCTAAACCCAAAGCCAGCCTGAATACTACGACCACTGTATTTAGAACCTTCAAAGGAATCCCCCTTCAACTTTCACCAGGCCCTTTACTGAAAACCCTATTGGGCGGAGTAAGGTCTACGGTTTAGGGTTTAGGGTTTAAGGGTTTAGGGTTTAAGGGTTTAGGGTTTAGGGTCTGTGAACTTTAACTACAGTGGACAAGTTCGATATGACACCAGCCAATGATTTTGCAGGCCCCGAACTGGAATCTGCAGGGACGTTTAAAACGCAACACCACCAATAGCAAACCACAAAAGATTGCGGCTGTATTGCTTGAAAGCCCATTCCATTTAGCAAGCGTTCAACCCGAAACACCGAAATCGGCATCCTGCAGCAACTGGGCGAAGATGGTTCGAATCCACTCCTAGCATTGGGTTTCGGGTACAGTTCTCAGGGATTAGGGAGTACAGGTTGGGTTTAGGGTCAAGGGCTCTGTAAGGGTGTGGGGTTCTGCGTTCGGTGCTTCCCTGAACCCTGAAAAACCTACAAACTTGTTTTGTTCGGGCTCCTGAAGCCATGTTGGGGGAACAAAGGATCCTTCGTGGAGAAGTAAGAAACAGTTTTGGGATACGAGACCTCCCGAACACCTACATAGGCCCATCTTTCGTCCCCCTAAGAAACTGGACGAGTAAGTAAACATATACCCAGAGGGTCCATACCCTCCCCATTATGGTTCTGGGGACCTAATTCCATACTAGAAGTGTATATGGATCCTCTGGCATAAATCCGAAGCCCCACAGAGCATGGCTTGGATTGCCAATACGGGGCCCGATTGAATGGATCCTGCTTGTTGATATTTAAAGTCCATCCTGGGGTCCTAGAAGTTAGGATTAAGGGGACCCGCGAAAATCTCGCCGTGCTTTGTTTCGTATCGCAAACTTCCGTTTTCTGAGGACTTGGGACGGCCCATGGGGTCAGGCTGTAGGGTGCAGGAAGAGATTCGGGCTAAGGAGTTAGGGTTTCGGCTTTTCGGGTACAGGATAAGGATTAAGAAGTAACGTTAAGGGTTTAGGGATAAAGTTTAGTTCAGTTTGTTTTCTGCATTTAAATCTGCGCCTTGAACTCTTGACCCTACACCACTAGCCCCCAGCCCCCTCAGCCCTAAATTCCCTAAATTGTCCACCCACAACTCTCAACCCTAGAAACCCTCAACTCTACACCCTAGCTCTTAATCCCAACGCCCCCCAAAACCTTAGCCCTTATTAGTGTCACAATATAATATGCCCTGAAAACTTCCAATTAATCCGGCCCTCAGCTCTTGACCCCAAACCTTGTAATCCCAAACCCCCTGAACCCTATAAAAGCCCTCAGCTCTAAATCCCAAACCTTAATCCCAAACCCCTAAACCCCAACCAAAGCCCTCAAGCCCAAATCCCTTAAGCACCCCCATAAAAGGCCCTAAAACCTACCCCTAAACCCTATACAAAAGCCCTAAACCCTTTAAACCCAACCCTCAAGACCCTAAATCCGATAAAACCTAAACCCCACACCCTTATGGAATCCCTATAGATCCCTTTAAAGGGACCCTCATCACTCTACTTATAACTACCCAAGCTCCAGCGCCAGGGAGCCTCCGTGAAACTCAGGAAGTCGAGCTCGATCTTCTCCTGTCCAAAGGGCCCTCAGTACCTAAAAAATATACCCCCCTTAGAACCATAATAAAAAAAATATTTGAATATTCTCCTGGGCTTAAAATGAACAAAAACATAAATAATTCCTAGGGAGACTAAAGTACGGTGATCTACGAGTAATTATAAGTGGAGTAGCTATGATGATAACCCATATTTGGGGGGGCTTATAACGCAGGAACCCGATTAAGAAACCTTGGGTCCCTATTAGGGCTCTTAATATGGATCCTGCTATTATGCGGTTAAAGGGCTAGGGTGTATTAATCAGGTACATTAGATTGTAACATGTATTCTTAGGGTTTAGGGTTTAGAGTTTAAGGATATGGTTTGTATACTAGGAGTTGCTGTTACATATGACTTGGGAAAGTATCCACCCATAACAGTACCTGTGACCCCAACTGCGCAGGTGTAATTTGGGGGGTAGCGTCTACTCTGTTTGGGGTTTAGGGGTTTGGGTTTAGGGTTGATGTAACTTTGGGCTTTAATATATAGTTTTAACTTGACCAAATTTGGAGGGTGTTAGATTGTGGTGATTTAGAAACCCCTGCTTACTACGGCCTGATGCTGATGCAGCCCTGAATATCTGGTTACACTTGAAAATGCTGCGAGATGGTGTCTTATGTTTTCCAGCTCATTGGGTTTCTCGTACCTGGTGTTGTATACGTCTTCGATACGGTTTGATAGAGCTTGCGGGGCCTTGTAGAGCTAATATAGGGACCTCAATACTTAAAAAAGGGTTTTGGGGCATATTACAGTACAATAATCATAATGAGGAACCCCCAGAATAGTATAGGAAGTTATTAGGTAGCGGGCGCATACGGCGCCACGCGACTTCATGCTTTTTTAGTAGTTTTACAGCACATTTCCAGGCATGTTGATGCTGTTCAGGACTTGGCGGGGGTCGGGGGTGGGTGGGGGATGGGGCGGAGGGCTTAATAGCGTCCGGCCGCCGCATATCCTCTCGAGTGTGCATTTGCGAGCCGGTAACGATGATGATTATGATCATGGTCATGACGATTCAGATGAAGTCTACTATGATGAAAACAATGACTAGAATCCTAATGACGGCAATATTGATGTTGTTAAAGACGATGATGACGCTCATCAAGATGATGAAGATGCTTGAGATGAGAAACATGCTGATGACGGTAACGACGATGATTGTGTTCCTGTTAATGATCATTGCGATGATGACTAATCTGATGAAAGTGACGATGACAAATCTTAATGACTGTGAGAACGATGTTGATCATGACAATGGTGAACATGATTAAGATTGTCATGATGCTGATGTTGATGACAAAGACGATAATGATGCGGATGATGCTGTTGATGACATTGCTAATCGTAAAAATGAAACAGTTTCCGCGATGTCCTAAAACCCTGTTTTTCGGAGAAATCGTGCCAAAACCACAGTTTCTCGCACATTCTAAGCGCGAACGCAGCGTGGCGCATGGTGTGCCCGTACCCAATTAGTAAGGCCCCCCATACTAACAGCTTTGAAGCTTATACAAAACCCAGGGCTCCTTGAGGTCGCCAGCAGGGCAATACTCCATCACGATGATGAAGTACCTCCACAAACTCTTGGGCTCTTGGAAAAGGGTTTTAAGTTACCATAATAAGGATCCCAGATTATGCAAATGTGGTACTGATCTCTATTATGGTAACTTAAAGTAAATTCCTATATAACAAGAGCCCAGCTTCTCGTGGCTCAGGATCTCAGAATGGTCCGGGTTCATAAATAGGGGCAAGAACTTGGGCCGCTGTAGAAAGGCCACTATGTAGGGTAGCTGTCTAAGGTGCTGCCGGCTTCGCAAATAAGAGCTACTATGACGCTCCTGGATGCTTGACTAGGGAGTTCGAACGGGTGCAAGTTGACCTCGGCCTCAAGCCCCCACACCTGAAACCCTTGAGCCTACTTGGAGGTTCATGGGTAGCTATAAGCAGGACTAAGTCCCCGAATATGAGTTATAAGTATAGTTACCCTACTAATAACTCCACCTATAACTAGTAGGGTTTAGGGTACACCCCGCACCTCTCACTCTAAGAAAGCTACACCTATAGTCCTCGACTCGATTGGGCTCCGTACACCCAGCAGAACCCTGCAAAACGATCTCTTTTCCCAAGAGAGCCACAGGCATCTGCATGTGGGGAACCAGCATCTCCATGAACTTCGAAACAGATGGGAAACTTACGGGCTCCTTTTTTTGGGGCCTTCATAAGAAGGCTCCTGCTATTTAGGGCACCATATCAGGATCCCCTATTTTCGGAAACTCCCTAATGGCCCTGGCATGAAGGCCTGGAACTTCAGGGCTGGATCCTTAAACTTTCTTTCGGGCAGTTTTAGGTTTCGGGATTTTAATAATTTAGGTTTTGGGATTTTGGTAATTTTAGGTTTGGGGTTTTATTAATTTTAGGTTTTGGGAGTTTGGTGTGAAGGTCAGTTCGAGGTTTGAGGATCTTGCATCTTAGGGGCCTGGGGTCCGGGAAAGGTTTTTGAGCTGAGAGATTCTACGGTTTGGGGCTTTCGGGCGTAGTAGTTAGCGTTAGGGAAACAGCAGCAAGGCCGTTCAACTGCAGGCTCTGCAGGGCAGCTCCGCATTTCGAAAACGGAACATGTCTAAATTAGCATGCATGCACAGATGAATGGATAGAGCGATGCGTGGTTATACATGTATGTGTATATGTGTGCACGTGTGTATATGCATGAACGTATTTCAATGTCGTTCAGACATGATTTTACTCTATGCATGTGGGCCAAACACAGATGGGGGTTGAGCTATGAAACTCAGGAATTTCCGGCCGGGTTTGTGCTTCCATGCAAGCTCAGGAGATGCGATTTGCATTATCAGAGGCAGCACGTTGACTGCATCATTCTACACGCCCTCACGACTGAAACCCTCCTGCTTCCGGCGTCTCTTCAAGAAGATGTTCGGATAAAGACCCGAGCGACCCTAGATAAGATGTTCAGACCCATTGGCACGCAGGCCTGCGTTTAGACAGCAGCAAAGGCCGCAAAGGGCTTACATCTCCCTAAGGGTCCATGTGCCCATATAGAGATACATGAGCCCCAAAGTACCTATATAGGGACTACATTAAGCCCAATGTATATACTATATGAGTACATGGACCCTGAGGGTCTTATGAAAAAAACAGCTGAAACATGGCAACCATGACGCCGACACGACCTAAACAACTGCCAACCACCCACAGCCCACAGCGTATACATAGTTGCTGAGCTTCGTTTCTGAAGACGGTGCTAGCCTTTCACTATGGTCGGTTTGCGTGTGTTTGTATATATATATATATATAAACAAATGTGAGCTTGAAAGGTTACAGGGTACCGTCTCAGCTACAAAGTACATTCCCTAATGATAAGGGGTCCACATCTCAGAAGCAGCAATTCATGCACCCTCAAATTACCGTAATACTACCCGACGCACCCGAAAGCCGCGCTAGTTCGAAGTGTCGCCGCTCAGCACTAGCTGTCGACGAGGATAGCCCTGGACGTGATCTGCTGGCGGCTTCGATAAGGACGCTGGTTTGGGAGCTCCTATAGGGGATGTTATGGGATTCTATTATGGCCTCCCTTTAGGTGTACTATAGAGTTCTATACTAGGGGTTCCTATGAGGGTGGCTTTAGCAACCCCTTTCTGGGTTTAGAGCTCCTTTCAGGGATAAGCTAACGGTGGCAAGGGTGCCTCTAAGCGGTTTGGGGTTTAGGGTTTCGAGGGGGGGGGGGGGCGGTTCTAGAAGGACGACGACAAGGGCTCAGTGTAGGCGTTTGCATTTGCTCAACAGGGTTGCTTCAGGAATTCCTTTAAGGCATATGTAATCTCAGGGTGCTCTAAAGGGGTTCTTTTAAGGGAAGGGTTTATAAAGGGGTACGGCCGTGAGGGATATTTTTAGGGCCACAGGGGGTTGAAGTTTCAGACTTTGAGAACGACCCGATGTGAGGGCTTTCAGGGCTTAGGGTTTAGAAGGACTTTAAAGGGTTTTCGTAGGATGTTGACAGGGCGGCTGTAAGGCTGTATAGGGCTGCTACAGGGTTGGGAAACCTGCTATATGGGGTTTATAAGGTCTTGCGGGGTTGAACTTTTATGGAACTTCAGCAAAACCTTTCAAACTATATACCTGTATGAGTAATGGAGGCCTGGTCACACTCAGCAAATTGGTATTCAGGGTCTAGTGGAGAGTAGTTGGGGGTCTAGGAAGTGGGGTCTAGAGTTTATTTAGTTCAGGTTTGGGATAGGCTCTAATCCCAGAAAAGGAAGCCGACAGCCGAACTCATACAGGATACCGGATATCCGGGCCTTTCGAATTAGAATACGTGAGGTTTTGGTGCGAATCCTAATGTGATTAAATAACCCTAATTACCATCTGGGGCATGTAACGGGGTACCACTCCATTTTAGGCCCAAGTATTCCGAGAACCAATTACAGGCAGACATCCTGAACACACGAAGCCTTCTGTCTTCAAACTCCCCAAACCCATGGAACAGGCCTCGCTGGTGCATCAACGTCATAGTGCTTCATGGGCAGCTTTGCCACCGGGGCCTTGAACAAGTAGTCCTGCCACCCGCCCCTCACTCCTAGATCATTGTTGGGAAAGGATAAAAAGTTCATGTTTCTTCCTTATCGGGTTTAAGTACCCAAAACCCTAAGCCCTGAACCCTAAACCCTGAAATCCTAAACCCTGAACCCTGAACCCTAAATCCTAAACCCTGAACCCTAAACCCTAAACCCTGAACCCTGAACCCTAAACTAGGTGTGCAGGAGCACGGAGCCTCGCAGTGGTGTACAAGGACGTCTCAGAGGCTGGGATGAAGGAAGCTGGGGCAGTCGAAAATTGAGGGTTTACCTTCACCCTGAAGTCCCTACCTTTTAGGGTTCCTTTAAAGGGATCTATAAGGGTTCTATAGAGGGTTTAGGGTTTTAGGGTTCAACAAGGGTTTAGGGTTTACCTTAACTCTGAAGTCCCTACCTTTTTAGGTTTCCTTATTATGATTTCCGTGTATAACTCCTCAGAAAGGTAGGCTCTTCCGGGTTAAGGTAGGGTTTTGTGTTAGGGAAGTCCTTCTGCATGGGACCCTCAATCCTACCTACTATTTATCTTGGCTGACTTCTGAACCCCTCCTAAAAGTTAAACTTTCAGCCTCCTTATTATAGTTAATATAGAAACCCAAAAAGTTAAAGTCTAAAGAGCCAACCAGAAGAACGCCAAGTTATCCCACCCTTGTTCTAGATGAGGCCTCCGAAGTTCTGCCCGGTTTCTATTCTACTAGGATACCCAGTAACCTAAGAATAAAAGGGCCTCTCTTTTTGGTATTGGGTAACTTTATAAGGAACCTAGGACTACAAAAAGGGAATAAGGGTACTACTGGGCCTTCCAGCTATTCTAGGTCCTGGGTTTGACACTCCCCAAAACACCACATGAAAGGCGAGGGCAGACAAACCTCCCACTCCTAACTCTCGCTTTATGAGGGCTGTGCAGAAGGTCAGGTTCTTGGGGAGTGCACCTCAATTTACGGTGCTGGAACCCTAAACCCTCAACCCCTAAATCCTGAACCTATAAAACCCGAACCCCAAACCTAAAGCCTTGCTTGAGGGCTTGGGTATCTTCCGACCCGACCTCGATGAGGACATAGTCGAGGTCGGGCAGAGTGTCCAACATTTCAAGGCTTTCCCTCACCTCGGGCTGGAAAGGGTTTAGATTAGAGTTTAGGATTTGCGTTTAGGGTTCAGGGTTTATAAGGGCTAAGGGTTTACTTTAGAGTTTAGAGTTTAGGGTTTCCCTGATGCCTTGCTTAACGATTCAGGGTGCAGGGAGTTCTGGCCTAGAGATGACGCTTTAGGGTTTAAGATTAATTCTTGATTATCAAGAACCGCTGGCTGACCACACCACAAGCTACAGAAGCTGGCGCAGGAATCAAGCCGACAAACAGGAAGATGCAGCAGATAAAAAATTGTAAAGAAGGCGTGGCAGCCACAATAGCCACAACTATAAAAAAAACACGACTACCTAAACCCTAAACTCAACCGTTAACCCTACTCCATTATTTTTCGTACTTGTCCAGTACCCTGGGGAAGTTAAGGTTAACCTTTGGAAGTACACTAACTAGGTCTTGTTTAGGGGTGATGGAGGGAATATACTACCCCAAAATCAAAGAAGTTAAGGGCCACCTACGACTACTGTAGGTGTTTGATGTCAGTTTCATCGCCAGGCAGCCGTGTTCACGATCGGCTTTCCACCTAAGGTGCGGCAGCTGGACTCCGAGTGAAGGGGTTGATGCCGGGTCAGTTTAGGGTTTAGGGTTAAGGGTTTAGGGTTTAGACCCCCGGGAGGATCCAAAAAGTAGGTCCCTTCATGGGGGTTCCTATATAAAGTACCCTTAGTAGTATAGGGCCCCAAATTGCGGATCTACTTTCTAGATCCTCCCGGGGGTCTGGGTAGTTCTTGTCACGACCTTTGCCTAATACCCTAAACCCCTAGAGCCTAGACCCTAGGTTCCCTTTCGATATTGACAGCATGCTTTGTAGATACAGGCTTTGTACAGCATAGCACCACAGAGACTGCCACTATTAATGGGGGAGAGCCAGGGCCCAACGCAGTTTTGGGTTTGGCGATGCTGCTGATTTACGGCCTTCTGAGAATCTCTCGAAAGCACCAAAGGCTACTTCGAGGATTGATTAGACAAGTGGTTTGGGGGTGTCATGCTTTGGATCTACTAGGAAAATTGATTGGAACAGGAACAACATTACAAACTACATAGTCAGTCGCATATGGCGACACCTAGAAACCCGAACGAAACCCTCAGCAGTAAACCCATATCCCCTCGTCTCCTTATATGGGAGTTTCCGAAGACAGGGCACCCCAATATAGCACCCTAAATAGTAGGATCCTTGTTATAAGGATGCGACAATAAGGTACCCCTAATTTTCGGAAACTCCCATATAGAAGCATGAAGAAAAGCACAGCTGCGTGTGTTGAAGCTCGTGTTGATGAGGGCGGCCAACCCTGTCAGATTGCCTGTCTTCAAGCTGAAAACCCTGAGGGGTTAAGGGCTGCTTGGGGAATGACCGGACATCAGATTCTACTATTTAGGCAATTAGGGTTTAACGTAACAGCTCAAGGTAACATCAGGAATGACTTGGTTTGAAGCCTTGGAGGAGGCTGTCCTTCACGACTCGAACTGTTTGCTTCGGGTTACAAAGCTCGCTGTGCGCAGAGCTTGGGATTGTAGGAACCCCGAGCCCCAAATCCCAGGACCGCAACCGAACCACACACCTCCACACCCGAGACCATCCAAACCACAAACCTTAAAAACATCCAAATCTGAAGCCTTGAGCCGCAGACCCATAAGGGAGTTTCCGAAAATTGGGGGCACCTTAATTTGTGATCCTTACACTAAGGATCCTACTATTTCGGGTACCCCTATTGTCGGAAATTCCCATAACAACCTCAAGAACAGCCTAAACATTGGAACCCCAACCTCAAAAACCCAAACCTTGAAATTACTTCTCGCAGGCGGTCGGAGATCCGTATACAAGAAGCCACAAACACAACCGACCAGAACGAAAGAACGTAACAACCACACGGAAACCCAAGAGCCGTAGATAGAACCTCATGGAGCCTTTACAAAGCACTCTGGAACCGGTCCAACCTTTACAGCCTATAGAGCCCATGGAACCGTTAACAGAACCCCGGTAGATCCCATGGAACCTTAATGATTTGAAGACCCCGATAGAACCCGTAGCACCTCAAATTTATAGAGCCCCACCCATAGTACCTTTATAGAACCTTATAGAACACATAGTACCTTCATAGCACTCCAGAGAACCCATCGAACCTTTATAGAACCCTCCCTAAACCCTAAACCAAAACTCTAAACTCTAAACACTCATAGAACCTTCATACAACCCCACATACACTTTAAACGTTTGACCCTAAAGCCGGAACCTTAAACCCTACCCCCCCCCATAGAACCCGTGGCACCTTTATAGACCCCCGCCCCCCCCCCCCACCGGAACCCATTGAACCCTAAACCCTATAGTATAACGCTTATAGTAACCCCCCATAGGAGTCTTTAAAGGAACCCCATTCCCTACGAAAAACCAGACACTAAAGGAGCCCTTATAGATCCCTTTGTAGGATCCCTTTTAAAGGAACCCTAAGGCCATTCCACCATTCCCTACTAAGAACCAGACAGCCTTCTAAGAACCCTAAACCCTATAGTCTAACCCTTATAGTAACCCCCATAGGAGCCCTAAACCCTAAACCCTAAACCTTAAAGGAACCTTAAAGGAACCTTAAACCCCACCCCCACCCCCATAGAACCCGTGGCCCTTATAGTAACCCCCATAGGAGCCTTTAAAGGAACCCCATTCCCTACTCCACCAGTCCCTACTAAGAACCAGAGATCAAAGGAGCCCTTATAGATCCCGTTATAGGACCCCTTATAGGATCCCTTTAAAGGAGCCCCATTCCCTACGAAGAAGCAGACAGAAGAACAGCCCTGGGCGCCCAGTGGCCTACTGCCAAGAGGAGCTGGTGGATCCAGGGCTCCTCGGTTTCTTCTAAGGTTTTGGGGTTTAAGGTTTAGGATTTCTAAAAGGTTTAGGATTTCTAAAAGCTTCCCGTGAAGGTTTAAGGTTTAGGGTTTAAGACTTAGGATTTCTAAAGCTTTAAGTTAAGGTTTAAGGTTTAGGGTTGAAGGTTGAAGGTTTGAGGTTTAAGGGTTAGGGTTTAGAGTTGAAGGTTTCGGGATCCTGTCAGTGTTCCTTTGAGTTGAACGGGCTTTCGGAGTTAGGGTGGCTTTTGTGTTCCTCCGTTCCTTTCTGCGTTCCCTGAAAGGCGCTTTAGGGTTTAGGGTTCGTTGAAAGGTGGTTTAGAGGCTTCCGTAAGGCTTCCTCGGGTTCCACGAGTTCCTCCAAGGT
The DNA here is from genome assembly GCA_905221615.1 of Symbiodinium sp. CCMP2592. Taxonomy (NCBI): domain Eukaryota; class Dinophyceae; order Suessiales; family Symbiodiniaceae; genus Symbiodinium; species Symbiodinium sp. CCMP2592. Next base: position 56,210 of record CAJNDT010000245.1, read on the forward strand.
TCCTCAAACTTTGGGAAACAAGCTCCGACGCCGAACCTGGAGGCACTGAAACGAAAAGCTCAACTTGACCACCCCACGAAACATGGAAAGCTAAACGGCTTAAGGACTGTTTAGAGTACAGAACTAAAGGCTTTGAGGGTTTCTCCTTACAGGTGCAGGTACACGCTCTCAAGAACGTAACGTATCCAACCAGCAAGATATAGATATCCTCCATCCAATGCATCCTGGTAAAGCCTATTCAAACCCTTAGCCCTGCTCCAGGCCGCAAGCCCTACACCCACGCCGTCTTAACGCTCATGATGCCGTTGGTGCGAATTCAAAAGCCCTAAAGTTATTTAGCATGAAACGATAGAGACATTACGACTTAACATGAAACGATGGAGAAACTACGAGTCATCCCAAATTGAATTGATACCTGGTGCCGGACAAAGGCACCTCCGACGCGCCCACGGACCTCAAGGAAACTCGCACTGTTCGGTCTTTCAGCCGGCTCAGGAGCTCGGGGTTGCAGAGGCAGTGTTAGAGTTTAGTTATTGTGTTTGTATGGGCTCTTTTCTGACATCGTACACAGGGTGTAAGTACACACTGACATTGACCTATGCCCAAGACCACAGCAGAGCTTCAGCAGCGCACTAAAACACCAAACGAATCAACAACGCCCCCCCCAAAAAACGCCTTCAAGGTTAAACCCAAAGCCGGAAGCCCCAAAGTCTCAAGGCCCCTAAGCCCTGAAAGCCATAAGCCCTAAATGCCCCAAACCCCAGCCCAAACCCAGAGCCCGACAGATTTTCCCACACGCTCCAACACCCGAACCGAACACCTCCTTGAACCCAGAGCTCTTCGTAACCTTAAACCCTAAACCTCAGGACATATATAAGGAAATCATATTAATGAGCCCTAAAAAAAGGGGGTTTCCTAAAGTCCATGTAAACCCTAAACATCACACCCCCCCTTGAGGATCGACCCTGCAATTTAGGGCTAAGGGCGTTTCTGGCCCAAAGCCGAAAAATCCTGAAGCTTCAACCCTATAAGACGTACTGTAAACCCTGCATCCTAAACCCTAAACCTAAAGCTTTCAGCCCTAGAAAGGCGCTTGTTTACTTTGCCCCCCCTAACTTGACTGGCTTTCGCCTACTGCAAACCTTTCCAAAATACACGGTCCTTGTTCTTCGCTTTACCCCCCCCCCCTCCCCCTAATGCGATTTCTTCGCGGCATAAGAGCGCGGAGTTTGATACCTAAATGCCATTTGCAAACCTTTCCAAAACAAGCTTTCGTTTTTCTTCGCCATACCCCCCTAATACGTCTGACGTCTGGCCTTCGCCTTCACAAGATGTTTCAAGTATGATTATTCCTACTTTCACTTTTAAACCCCCTACTGCGTTTTCGTGTGGCTTTCTCCTTTATGTGTGCCGCAAAGAACGCTTTTATTCATTTCTTCGCAGCACAGTCCGGGGGGTTTGGGGGCTTGGGGGGATGCAGACTCTCCCAAACTCCTACATCTCGAAATCCCTGATCCCTGAACTGCTGGACCCTTGACCCTGAACCCTAAACCCCATTGGCCCATTGGGCTCTATGTCTATTGGGAAGTTCAGACTCTCCCGAACTCCGACATCTCGAAATCCTAACAGCTGGAGCCCTTTAGAGAAGCCCTCGAAGTGAAACTGAAATTCCCAGACTTCAAAGGATCCCTGAACTAAGGAATATACCCTTTCAGATTTCCTTAAAAGGCTCCCTCCTTAAAGGGATCTTTAGAAAATGAAGGAATATAGGTTAACATTACGATAGGATCCGGAAAATGATTTAAGGTATGTTCCTTCACCAAGAGGCTTCGGAGTTGCAGAGAAAAAGTCGTCTTCCAGCGGCCTTTTGCTTACCTTTGGTTAGTAGGGAATGGGGCTCCTTTAAGGGATCTACAGGGGTTTAGGGTTCCTTTACAGGGATCTTTACCTTTGGTTAGTAGGGAATGGAAGAATGGTAGTAATAGTGGTTATATTTTTACCCCATTCTTCCATTCCCTCCTAACCAAAGGTAAAGATCCCTTTAAAGGAACCCTAAACCCCTATAGATCCCTTAAAGGAGCCCCATTCCCTACTAACTAAAGGTAAGCAACTTTTGCCGAGGTGCTGATGTCGCGCAGTGCCGTCGAAGTGGACCATGCCCGGGAACTTTTGGCGAATCTCCTGACACGACGCCCGATAAGACTGTTACGGTTTAGGGTTTAGGGTTTAGGGTATGGGTCTGGGTTTCTCTAAACCGTATATATACTTTAAACACCCAACTTGCAAAACACATCTGTGGAACCCGAAGGGTCCATGTATCCATGCAGTCAATGAGCGCCTTGATAATTAGAGTTGGGCTGAACAGGCTTACTGATTCCTCTGCCACTGCCGATACAATTGCTAGTGCAATACCACCATCCCAATTGCCATTCTGAAGCTTGGTGCCATCATCTTCTCGATGAGAACCGTTGCCACTACTATGCAACGACTGTGCTCATGTTTATGACTTTTTGCTTTACTATCCTAAGGCAGCAGTTGTCGGCACCGCTACTCTCCCACCAGCACCATTGATGATACTGCGTGCCCCTGAAACCCACGAAGCTGGACACTTAAGCTTCAACCGTCATCCTGAAAGGCCCCACTCCTTGGCCGCAAGAGTTCTTAAAATAGTAGTGTAAGGCCAAAGCATAGACTGTACACAGGTGCATGCAATCCAGCAGCAACAACACAGACTGAAAAGAGAAGGAGGCAAGGTCCGTAGGGTAAACTCCCAATGCTTGCTCTTCTCAACGCACCCTAAACCCCTAAACCCTAAACCCCTAAACCCGAACTGTCCTCGCGAACCTTCGGCGCCTGTGTCAGTTGCACGGTTGACAGTTTTCAGGGCTAGACGTTCAGAATTTAGGCTTTCGGTTTAGGGTTTAGGGTTTACGGTTTAGGGTTTAGGGTTTTGGGGTTTAGGGTTTAGGGCTAGACGTTCAGGATTTAGGCTTGTTTGGCTTGGCACCCTAAAAACCTCAACCTTAAGATAAGATCCTAAACCCCAAACCCTAAACTCCAAACCCCAAGCTGCAAATCCTGAACTCCAAACCTTAAATCCTAAAGGTCCCCGCTAAGGCTGCATAAAGAAGCGCACGAATCTTGCCTTCTACGATTGGCGAAGTAAGTGCAGACCTCTGACGGTTTAGGGCTTAGGGCTTATATAGCCTGTAGAGCTTAGGGTTGCAGAGGTCGAAGGGGTTGCTGCGATCCTAGAGGGGATTGATAATCAAATATTTATGGTTCAGGGTTGGGTTTAGGGTTTAGGGTTTAGGGTTTCGGGTTTATAGCCTAAGGTTTAGGTTCTAGGGCACTTGTCAGATGTGGGCGGGTGGCCTGAATCGAAACCTGCGCGCCGGAATCTTGGGCCTGAGGTCTTGGGGACCGAACTTGAAAGGTTCCTGGGTAATTATAAGTGAGGGTTATAGGAGTTCCTTTAAGGATCCTTTAAGGGTTCTATAGGGCTTAGTGTTTAGGGCTTAGGGCAATTATGAGTGGGGTTCCTGGGTAAACTAGTTGCTGAGTGCATAAGCCCCCAAAAATTGAACACTTCCAGTTTTATAGTGGGTAATATAATCCCCAAAGTGTAAAGTGCATTCACTCAGCTACTAAGGTAATTATAAGTAAGGTTATAAAGTGAGGTAGCTATAATTATAACCCGTTATTGGGGGACTTATAACCCCACTTCATCTAACTATCCATGAACCTCCAAGTAGTACCTTGAGTTACCTGTCCGGCATTTCAGGGGATTCAAGAGTTAGCCTTTGGAACTACACACGGGGCATGACACCCCAAAAAAAAATGAAGGGCAGAGCAAGCAAACTATTGGCCCTAAAGCTTGGGACTCTCCTTCTAGAGCAAGTCTCTTTCGGCAACCTCTCCTCTTTGAGGACTTAGACGATCCAAGGGTAAAAGGAGGGACCCTTAATAAGGACCCCTAGGTATATACTATGATATACCCATTCTTATAGCCCATTATAGGGTAGGGGTCCCCATTAAGGGTCCCTCCTTTTAAGGAGAGACCTTGAGCCCTGCCCCCCAACCACTCCTGTCTGAAGCCCTACGGTTGATGATATAAATCCTGCATTACCTTAAGGACCCTAAACTATGGGAATTATGGTATATTCCTTATTTTGGGTAATGCATTACTCTTAATATAAGGAATATACCACAATTCCCATAGTTTAGGGTCATTATGCTAATGCAGGATTTATATCATCCACCGTAGGAATTAAGAAACTCACAGGTGCGTCGAAGGTCGTTGCCAAGCAACACCCTGAATCCTACACCCTAACTCCCAAACCAAAAACCCTGAACCCCTGCCCTAAAACCCTAACCCTGAAACACTGAAGCCCTCAGATCCTGAAGCAATGTGATCACCCGAAAAGTTGCTCAAAACCCTAAAACAGCCCTAAGTCCTAGACCCCCCTTAACTAAGGAATGCCCCTTAAACTTATGATAGGAACCCTAATCAGAAATATAGTATATTGCTTATCTAAAGGTTTTTTGGGAGTCTCCGCACTCAAAATAACTCTGATCTCAACCATGACTCCCGCAACAGCTGAAGACAAAGGCTCCCAAGTAGTTTGGGCGGCGGCGTCTCCGGAAACTCTGGCAAAGTCTGAGGATATGGCGTAGCCGGCAACCACTCTGACGGCGGCGCCAGCTCTGGAACCCCAATAGGTCCATACATAGTGGAAGTCGGGCTGCACAAAGCCTTGAGAGCATGGCCAGGGCATGAGAAGGCCATAGCTATCGAGTCCCACATCCCTTCCACCTCCGTCGGTGGTCCAAAGATGTGGCTCAGAAGCGGCCTTGGCTCCATCGGGTCCACAGCCACACGCGCTCTTCCAATAGTCGCTGCTGCCTCCCATCGTCGAGAGCTCTCGTAGCGGAGAGCCCGGAGCAGCAACTGAGTTTCGGAACTTAGTCCCAGATGTGGGGGACACAGGGACCCCGGTAGCACATTGCTCTGCAACCCCTTCGATGGGGGCAACGGACCTTCTTGGGCCACATCCGCACGCCGACGCTTTGGGTCCGGCCATGCCTCTATTAGGGCCTCAAAAAAGCACATAAGCAACAATTAGGATAGGGATATTTCATATAAACCCCCTAAAAATGAAGGTAGGGATGCCCCGATAACATGCTTGTGCTTATGTGCCTTTTGGGGTCCCGATCTATAGCAGGAACCACCGTTCGGAGTTGGCAAACCATCCCGCCATTACAGAAGAGCTCAACAAAGGAGCCTCCGTAAACTGTACATCCTACCTGGAACACCTGAAGACTTGAAGAGGCCCTCCTTAAAAACCCTTAAAACCCCTCAACCCCTAAACCCCACAAAACCCTAAATCCCTAACCCTTCGACCGTCAACCATTGTCCCTTAAAGCCCTAAACCACATCTGAGGCCTTCTCCATGAAAGGAGCCTTGATCGGACTGCCGAAGACCTGAACCTCGGCAAGAAACTCTTGTTTGGTAGCGATCTGATTCTAAAGCTTACCTAACTGGGTTTCAAGTACCCTGGGAGAAACAGCATAAACCTTGTTCCTTTAAGAGAAACGTATTAAAGTACGCAAGACAAGGGAAACAGGAACGGACGATGAAACATATCCTGTTCCCGATTTGGTGGCTACACTTTTGAAACCTGGTACGGTTTGTATAGGGGCCCTTCGCAAAAGTGGTTCTGGCAGGTTGAGGTATGGAGTATTTCCCAGGAGCTTTATTATATCAAAAACCCTAAACCCTAAACCCTAAACCCTAAACCCTAACCCGTGTAAAAGAATCACCCGTGTAGGAACCTTAAGGGAACCCCTAAAGGGTCATTATAGAAGCCTGAAAACAACCCCCAAAGGACCCTGATCCCCACCCCCCTCAACCCCAAAACATGGCATAGGCTAGGAGCTGCCCCCACCCTGTAATAGTGACCATAAGGATTATATTGGGGATTATTAGGGCCCTATTATATTCCTATTATACCACTATTACAGGGTGGGGGCCCCTTCTAAGGCCTAGGTCTCAGGTACTCTGAGGATGTGGGGCCTCGGAGGTGCAAGCGCCTATGCGCTTACCCAAAGGCTCCCAAGTACCTGCTGTAGTGGTTCGAATGTAGAGTTTCTATAACATGAACTACATCTGACCTATGGTTAATCTACGTAGCTGAATGTAGGGTGTCTATAGAAGGAACTATCATCATCTTTTGAGACAGTATCCAACCAAAAAGGTGCCTAGGACGCTTTGGGTTAGGGTCGGCGATCGCAGCTGCACTGGCTTGCGCAGTATTCCGGACTCGCTTCTTTACATTTCTTCCCGAACCCGGGAAAGTTAAGGGTTTAGGCCGACCGACGCTCAAACCGTAACCCTAAACCCTAAACCCTGAGTCCACAAGCCGTAAGCTCCATAAGATACGAACTCGTAAGTCACCAGAGACTCCAAGACTTCTGAATTAAGGAATATATTTTCCTGAAGTCTTTGTAGTGTTCCGTTATATGTTTTTCAAGTACCTATTCCTTTATTAGCGTTTTTTTGGAGTCTCTGGGTCCACCAGGAAGGCCAGCTGAAGTCCAGGTGGCAAGCGCTTCGTCCGCAATCATGGGGGCTATTGGCCGATACCTGAAGAGAGTCCCAGACCCCTGGGAGGATCCAAAAAGTTTCTGGAGGGACTTGATCTTATTTTGGGGTCCCTATAATAGGGGTCCTACTATTTAGGGCACTAAATCAGGGTACAGATCCGTTACGGGGGATTGCCACGGATAGGAGCTAGGATTAGGGGGACCCTTGGAAATAAAGGCCCTCTCAATAAGGTCCCAGTGTAAGAGGGCAAGGAGCAGGGTGAAGAAGGGTCCCCCTTTTAAGGGATCTCCCTAATGCTACCTAGGAATACAGTAGCCTTCAGTAGGTTAGGGTCTTTAACTAGGGGCTCTGTTTTTTGGGTCCTTCCCGGTGTTTGGGCAGAGAGCTTTTTAGCTTGGGCTGTGTGGCACGAGTTGGGGGCTACTGGGTTGAACGTTTTCTGGGGTTCATAGTTACGGTATTATATGGGGTTCAGGGTTTGGGAAACTCTTCTCACTCCTCTGAATTTGTTTCGGCTTGCATGCCTACCTGGTTCAATCAATCTGCTCATCGTCACGTTCCCTGATCAGCACGATGAGCCGTCCGCGCTACACCCCGGACCCGAAACCAATTCACCCGCTCTATTCAAGAACGGGCTGGCCTAGGGCGACACGCTCTTCCGAGCAATGGTGCTTGTGCCGCTTGGGGCTTTTTGGGGTGTTGGTGGGCAGAAAACGAGTGGGAGTGTAAGCAGACTATGTATCTTGATGTGGTGGTTATTCGGTGCTTGCTGACTCTCAGGAACATCCCAATATTAACGGAACCTGTTTCCAAGTTGCAAGCAGAAGACACAAAGAGGATACAGGTGCGGTACTAATCAGACAACGTCCCGCGAACCCTCAGCTACTATTGTCAGGCCTGTCTGAATTTCCCCACATCGTGGTCATACAACCACCAGATTCTTAGGATTGCAATACCGAGGTTGGCTGCCTGGACAGCGCCAAAGCCTCTAGTAGCAATGAGATTTCAGAAACAATTGAGGTTCTGTGGCAGCATCTCTGAATCTGTGTTCCACAGACACCGCGAAAACCCTTAACAAACCTTATATATCCTAGCAGCCTGAAACGAAACCTTTTTACCACCCCAGAAACTGCACGGAATCTACAAGCTCGTAGAAAACAACACATGCTAGAGAGTTATTCTGACTAGAACCCACCCAATCACGCTACAAACGCTTATTCCACCCCATATCCGGAACCCCCAGACCCTACACCTGTAAACCCCCCATGCTACTTCGGATGACTTCCTGATGTCGCGCAAGGTGCCACTTGCGAAATTTCAGGCGGTTCATGCGCTCCTGGGCAGCGTAGGTCTAGAAACCTGTATTAGAATCGGGTGTTGGGGTACATTCGTCGTCGTAGAAGGTTTTGTGCTATATTGTAGTTTAAGGTTCGGGGATATAATTTCCAAAACGAAGCCGTCTGAATTCATGAACTCTGAGATCTCCGATTGATGTGACTGTTCCGGCCTTTATAATGGAGTTAGGGTGTCTTAGGGTAGACCGAAGCGTCTCAGAGAGGGCGTACCACGAGGTTTAGGAAGTTTTAGGAGCTTAGCTAGGAAAGCTTAGGGCTTATGGGGTTATAGGATTAATAGGCTTAAGCGTAGGGTCTACCTGTGGCCCGAAGAATATAGCCCCTGTCATTGGAAGACGTCAGGGAGTCATTGTAACGGTTCATGATATAAATCCTGCAAAGGACCCTAAACCATGGGAATTATGGTATATTCCTTATTATGGGTAATGCAGGATTTGTACCATCAACAGAAGGAGACCGAAAACTGTAAGTGCGGTTCAGGGGGTCGGGTTGGGATACTGGGCTTTCGGGATTTAAGGTGCGGTGCGTCTATGCTTTCAGGGCTTAGGATGCATGGGCCAGGGTTGGTCCTACCCCTTCGGTGGTGTCACTAGTTCTAGCAGCGCACCCATGCAGAGGATAGACAAGCCCCAGCTCTCAAATGCCAAAAACCAACACCCGAAAACCCTAAATCCTCAACCCTAAACCATGAAATCTCAAACTCAACCCTAAATCTTAAGCCCAAACCCTGAATCCTAAACCCTCAATCTTAAACCCCGAAAGCGCCAAATTTCGGGCCACCTTGGCCTGCTTACCGCTGGTGTTTAGACTTAGAGGCCTTAATAGGGTTCCAGTATGTTCCATTTATTCAAGGAACCTATCAGGGTACTAAAACATGGGGGACTAAATAATGACCAATACTACTTGGAGGGTTCCTTTAAAGCGGTCTATAAGGGATACTATAAGGAATCAATAAGTATTTAACCTGCAAAACAGGAGGTGAACACACTGCTGCTTTGACAGGGCACAGGGGCCAGTGCTGTGTTGCAAAATGCTTGCGCATGGCATCGCCCCCAGCTTAGATCCCCCTAAACCCTAAACCCTAAACCCCTAAACCCTAACCCCTAAAACCCCAACCCTAAACCCTAAAGGTTTTCCGCACCTCAGGTCCATGAAGAGCGAAGTTGAGTAGTTGTCAAAATTTGGGCCCCCTTTTTGGGGGTATCCTAAATACTAGGTGCCGTATGATAATAAGGACCCCAAAAGGGACCCTAAGTTTGACAACCACCCATATACCACTTAACAATAAGGAGCCCTGAGGCCGTAAGGAATAACCTGGAGGTATTTCGGCGTTGGTATTCCTTAACCCATAGAATACAAGCCTTACAGAAATCTTTCTGTCGCCCTAAACCCTAAACCCTCACCCTAAAAACAACAAACAAGACACCTTTGACTAGACCCAAGAGTAACCTAGGAATAAAAAGGGTGCCCTTTTTGGTCTAAAGGGGCTTATAAGGGAACCTGAACCCTAAAAAAGGGAATAAGTGTCTACTCTAGGTCCTAGTTGATCAGTTTCAAGGCCCTGGCTTTCATGGCCACCGAATCCGGAATAGCCAGCAGCGAGCGATGACCCAGCCTTGGGCAATGACAATGACATAGGAGCAGCCGTGGCTTGGGCATGTACTTTTGGTGCAGGTTTTTGGTTTGGGGGTTCAGGGTGTAAGGTGTAGGGTTCAGAGTTCAATTTTTAGGGTGTAGGGTTTACGTTGCAGGGTTCAGGGTTCAAGATTGAGGGTTTTGGGGCTATCTTGACCTAGACCCAAGTACAACTGCAAATACATGAATCTTACTGCGGTAGCATCTCCCAGGAAACTGCCGAGTTTAGCGAGTCAACTACGAAGCTTTATGTCAGAGACTGGAAGGACCGAGTTTGGAAACTCCAGCTGCCGTCGAGGTGCGCGCGCGGACCAAACTCCTGCCAGACGCGCTGCAGACCCCATACCTAGTTCCCACATCTTTAACTGATAAAAAGTTACAGGTTCAGGCTTCCTGAATCTGATCAAGCTCGATACGACCCGAACCAGGCAATCATACTGACACTGTTGGACTCTTCTCTGCAGGTTGATCTAAGCCAGAATTCCCTTAACTTCTTTCACCCTCAGGCTTTTGCCCTAAAGCTCCCAAAAAATACCTTCAACTGTCACTGCAGCTTCCCCTGAGCACTACACCCACAACCCTAAGCCCTCAATCCTGAGCCGTAAACCCTAAACCCTAAACCCCTAAATCCTGGGACCCCTCAACCCCTAAATCCCTAAGCCCCTAAAAATCCCTGAACCCCTATAAACCCCTAAACCCCCCATACACCCCTAAACCCCTAATAAATCCTTAAACCCCCACAAAACCCTGAACCCTAAACCCCCTTTAAGGGACCCCTATGAGCTTATGGGCTCGGGCTTTGAAGCCTCTCCCCATGCGTCCGAGTACCTGATGATAATCATACACTCTCCGAAATCCGAACCTACCTTAACCTACCAGAACCTACTTGTTTGTAGGGTCCCTATAAATCCCATATTAGGGTTTATAATAAGAGCCTACAAAAAAGTAGGGTTCAGTAGGTCTAGGTACATAACTACTATCTTCAAACCGAGTACCCGAATATTGGGTCCTCTGGAGTTTCGGCTCTGGGCTCCTACCGAAAGGGTCCTACGGTTGATGATATAAATCCTGCATGACCCATAATAAGGAATATACCATAATTCCCATAGTTTAGGGACCTTAAGGTAATGCAGGATTTATATCATCAACAGTAGGTACTGTTATGGGGGGGGGGGGGAGAGACTGTCCCAAATCATCATAGAAAATCATAGACGTTCCTACTATACCCCTACGAATCATAGTGGAAATTCGAAGAACTTCCTCTATACCCCTACAATTAATAGACATGCCTAGTATACCCCTACATTCTACTATATAGGTACCGGGAGTGGTATTTTTTGGTTTAAGTTCAATGATTGACAACACAACAACTGCGAGTTGGACGCTCCGTGAGGGTAAGGTCGATCATCTGGGTCTTGATTTAAAGTTAAGGGTAAGGGTACATGAGTGGTTCTGGAGCTGAACCCTACTTGGAGGATCATGGGACTTAGTAAGTAAGGTTATAAGTACCTTAATTGGGTCATAGGTAGTTATAAGTATAGTTAGCCTAATTATAACCCCAGTTACTAAGTCCCATGATCCTTTAAGTGGGAGCTCAGAACTTGCAGGAGACTGACCAAAGAATAGAATCCCGAATATAATATACGGATCCCCACAGAAGGCCCCCCTTATCTCAACAGAATTCTGAGTAGCAGGATGTCCATACAAGGCCCCCCCCCCCCCCCCCTAACACCCCTAACCTTAAGACGCCTCGATATCAGGGAACCTAAACCGCCAAACGACAGGCCTTAACCCTAAACCCTAAACGCCTAAACCCTAAATCCCCAAACCTTACCTTAAGAAGCCCTGCTTAAAGGATCATGGGAATTAGCAATTAGGGTAACTATACTTATAACTACTTATAACCCCAATTAAGGTACTTATAACCTTGCTTACAAAGTCCCATGATCCTCCAAGTAAACCCCTATAGATCCCTGTAAGGATCCTTTAAGTAGATCCTTAAACCTTACCTTAAGAAGCCCTAAACCCCCCACACCCTGAGCCCTCATGCCTGGCGACCGCGGACAACAGCGATCACGGGCTTCTCCGTGCGGTTCTGGTCTTTCCTCGGGTATGGGGCCCTCTGGGGTCTGGTTTAGGGTATGTAGGAGTTTAGGGGTTCATGGGTTTGGGGTTCAGGGTTTAGAGTTCATGGGTTCATGGGTTTAGGGTTTGGGGTTCATGTGTTTAGGGTCTTGGGCTTTACTATCTTCCATAAAGCACGAGGAGGTGTGCACGCGATCGCGGAATTGACAAACTGTCAGTCAGCAATGATTCAAGGGGGGAGACTGGAAGAACACACATACCCCTGGACAAAAGATTTAAGCGTGTGAACGGGTGACGGCAATCACGGCCATAGATCATGAAGAAACACACATACAGGAGCAGCAGCAGTAGTCTCGCCGCCATCATGATCGTCGTGGTGGTTGCGGCGGGGGTAGAAGTCCCTAAACTCTTAACCCCTAAACACTTCACCCCTAAATCCCAAAAACCCAAACCCCTAAACTGAATAGTAAACTGACATCTCGGGCTTCTTCAGCGTGAAGCCTTTATGGAAATCCACTTACCGGGATTGAGTTTTTAGGGGTTTGGGGTTCTAGATGATCTGGGATGGGCTTTGGCAGCCCTGAAAATTATTTATGGATCCGGGCTGTTTTTGTGCATCCATGTGAATGCAACACCAAGCAGCAATCACTCACTCTTTTTCTCCCGCGATCATGTGGAATGTGAACAGTGGTAACAAGAAAAATGCGACACTGACACTGGCAGCTCAGACGATGGTGGCCTGCAGGAGCAGGCAGAAACCAAAATCTGGCGTGACACTCTGACAATGGAAGAATTTGACACTCATTCTGTGTGGCCAGTACAATAACACACCCAATGCGCACCCCTCCATGCCTGCTCAAAGTTGACACTGATTTCCAGCTGGTAGGCCTGACATAATAGAAACACGTGACACTCATTCTGTGTGGCCAGTACAATAACGCACCCAAGACGCACCCCTCCATGCCTGCTCCAAGTTGACACTGATCTCCAAGACGAAGGCCTGCCATAGTGGATGCATTTGACACCCATTCTGTGTGGCCAGTACAATAACGCACCCAATACGCACCCCTGCCTGCCTTGTCACAGTTGACACTGATCTCCAGCTGGTAGGTGTGTCAACTTTGAGCACGCATGGAGGGGGCCTATTGGGTCCCAACACACACCCTCCATGCCTGCTCAAAGTTGACACTGATGTCCAGCTGGTAAGCCTGACATGAAGGAGCAATTGACCGGCCAGTACAATAACGCACCCAATACGCAAACCTGCCTGCCTTCTCCAAGTTGACACTGATGTCCAGGAGGAGGACCTGACTTTAATGGATTGACACTCATCGACATCCACTGCACCGTAACTGCTTGTCGACATGGTGACACTTGGCAGAGGAATCATCAACCAACACAGAGTAGCACCAGCCAGGCGGCGAGCGGCTCATTCAGACCTTGACTCTTCGAGCAGCTTGACGGTCTGTCAAACTGCTCGAGGAGTCAAGGTCTGAGAGAGACAGCTGACACTTCATTCCATGACAAAGCAGACGGTAAGCCTGACATAACGGAATCACTTGACACTCGTTCTGTGTGGCCAGTACACTAACGCACCGAACACGCACCCCTCCATCCGTGCCTTCTCTAAGTTGACACTGATGCCCAGGAGGCAGACCTGACTTTAGTGAACTGTCGTCGACATGGTGACACTTGGCAAACTTAAAGGTATCATCAACCAAAACAGAGTCATAGCACCAGCCAGGCGGCGAGCGGCTCATTCAGACCTTGACCACTCGAGCAGCTGGACGGTCTGTCCAACTGCTCGACGAGTCAAGGTCTGAGCGAGCCAGCTGACACTTCATTCCATGACAAAGCGAATGGTAAGCCTGACATAATGGAAACATGTGACAATCATTCTGTGTGGCCAGTTCAATAACGCACCCAATTCGCACCCCTCCATGCCTGCTCAAAGTTGACACTGATTTCCACCTGATAGGCCTGACATAATGGAAGCATGTGACACTCATTCTGTGTGGCCAGTACAATAACGCACCCAAGACGCACCCCTCCATGCCTGCTCCAAGTTGACACTGATTTCCACCTGATAGGCCTGACATAATGGAAGCATGTGACACTCATTCTGTGTGGCCAGTACAATAACACACCCAATGCGCACCCCTCCATGCCTGCTCAAAGTTGACACTGATTTCCAGCTGGTAGGCCTGACATAATAGAAACACGTGACACTCATTCTGTGTGGCCAGTACAATAACGCACCCAAGACGCACCCCTCCATGCCTGCTCCAAGTTGACACTGATCTCCAGGACGAAGGCCTGCCATAGTGGATGCATTTGACACTCATTCTGTGTGGCCAGTACAATAACGCACCCAATACGCACCCCTGCCTGCCTTGTCACAGTTGACACTGATCTCCAGCTGGTAGGTGTGTCAACTTTGAGCACGCACGGAGGGGGCCTATTGGGTCCCAACACACACCCTCCATGCCTGCTCAAAGTTGACACTGATGTCCAGCTGGTAAGCCTGACATTAAGGAGCAATTGACCGGCCAGTACAATAACGCACCCAATACGCAAACCTGCCTGCCTTCTCCAAGTTGACACTGATGTCCAGGAGGAGGACCTGACTTTAATGGATTGACACTCATCGACATCCACTGCACCGTAACTGCTTGTCGACATGGTGACACTTTGCAGAGGAATCATCAACCAAAACAGAGTAGCACCAGCCAGGCGGCGAGCGGCTCATTCAGACCTTGACTCTTCGAGCAGCTTGACGGTCTGTCAAACTGCTCGAGGAGTCAAGGTCTGAGAGAGCCAGCTGACACTTCATTCCATGACAAAGCAGACGGTAAGCCTGACATAACGGAATCACTTGACGCTCGTTCTGTGTGGCCAGTACACTAACGCACCGAACACGCACCCCTCCATCCGTGCCTTCTCTAAGTTGACACTGATGCCCAGGAGGAAGACCTGACTTTAGTGAACTGTCGTCGACATGGTGACACTTGGCAAACTTAAAGGTATCATCAACCAAAACAGAGTCATAGCACCAGCCATGCGGCGAGCGGCTCATTCAGACCTTGACCACTCGAGCAGCTGGACGGTATGTCCAACTGCTCGACGAGTCAAGGTCTGAGCGAGCCAGCTGACACTTCATTCCATGACAAAGCGAATGGTAAGCCTGACATAATGGAAACATGTGACAATCATTCTGTGTGGCCAGTACAATACCGCACCCAATTCGCACCCCTCCATGCCTGCTCAAAGTTGACACTGATTTCCACCTGATAGGCCTGACATAATGGAAGCATGTGACACTCGTCATTCTGTGTGGCCAGTACAATAACGCACCCAATTCGCACCCCTCCATGCCTGCTCCAAGTTAACACTGATTTCCAGCTGGTAGGCCTGACATAATGGAAGCATGTGACACTCATTCTGTGTGGCCAGTACAATAACGCACCCAATTCGCACCCCTCCATGCCTGCTCCAAGTTGATGATTTCCAGCTGGTAGGCCTGACAGAATGGAAGCATGTGACACTCATTCTGTGTGGCCAGTACAATAACGCACCCAAGACGCACCCCTCCATGCCTGCTTCAAGTTGACACTGATTTCCACCTGATAGGCCTGACATAATGGAAGCATGTGACACTCATTCTGTGTGGCCAGTACAATAACGCACCCAAGACGCACCCCTCCATGACTGCTTCAAGTTGACACTGATTTCCACCTGATAGGCCTGACATAATAGAAGCATGTGACACTCATTCTGTGTGGCCAGTACAATAACGCACCCAATTCGCACCCCTCCATGCCTGCTCCAAGTTGACACCGATTTCCAGCTGGTAGGCCTGACATAGTGGACGCATGTGACACTCATTCTGTGTGGCCAGTACAATAACGCACCCAATTCGCACCCCTCCATGCCTGCTCCAAGTTGACACTGATCTCCAGCTGGTAGGCCTGACAGAATGGAAGCATGTGGCACTCATTCTGTGTGGCCAGTACAATAACGCACCCAATTCGCACCCCTCCATGCCTGCTCCAAGTTGACACTGATTTCCAGCTGGTAGGCCTGACATAATGGAAGCATGTGACACTCATTCTGTGTGGCCAGTACAATAACGCACCCAATTTGCACCCCTCCATGCCTGCTCCAAGTTGACACTGATTTCCGGCTGGTAGGCCTGACAGAATGGAAGCATGTGACCCTCATTCTGTGTGGCCAGTACAATAACGCACCCAAGACGCACCCCTCCATGCCTGCTCAAAGTTGACACTGATTTCCAGCTGGTGGGCCTGACATAATGGAAGCATGTGACACTCATTCTGTGTGGCCAGTACAATAACGCACCCAATTTGCACCCCTCCATGCCTGCTCCAAGTTGACACTGATTTCCAGCTGGTAGGCCTGACATAATGGAAGCATGTGACACTCATTCTGTGTGGCCAGTACAATAACGCACCCGACTCGCACCCCTCCATGCCTGCTCCAAGTTGACACTGATTTCCACCTGATAGGCCTGACATAATGGAAGCATGTGACACTCGTCATTCTGTGTGGCCAGTACAATATCGCACCCAATTCGCACCCCTCCATGCCTGCTCCAAGTTGACACTGATTTCCAGCTGGTAGGCCTGACATAATGGAAGCATGTGACACTCATTCTGTGTGGCCAGTGCAATAACGCACCCAATTCGCACCCCTCCATGCCTGCTCAAAGTTGACACTGATTTCCACCTGATAGGCCTGACATAATGGAAGCATGTGACACTCGTCATTCTGTGTGGCCAGTACAATAAAGCACCCAATTCGCACCCCTCCATGCCTGCTCCAAGTTGACACTGATTTCCAGCTGGTAGGCCTGACATAATGGAAGCATGTGACACTCATTCTGTGTGGCCAGTACAATAACGCACTCAATTCGCACCCCTCCATGCCTGCTCCAAGTTGACACTGATTTCCAGCTGGTAGGCCTGACAGAATGGAAGCATGTGACACTCATTCTGTGTGGCCAGTACAATAACGCACCCAATACGCACCCCTCCATGCCTGCTTCAAGTTGACACTGATTTCCACCTGATAGGCCTGACATAATAGAAGCATGTGACACTCATTCTGTGTGGCCAGTACAATAACGCACCCAATTCGCACCCCTCCATGCCTGCTCCAAGTTGACACTGATTTCCAGCTGGTAGGCCAGACATAATGGAAGCATGTGACACTCATT
>CAJNDT010000245.1:73228-263959 GCA_905221615.1 Symbiodinium sp. CCMP2592
CGCTGCTGTGACCCTGGGACGAAGCAACCGTCACCATGTCCATGACAACTTTGAGAAGGAAGGCCTTGACACATGTGGTCTGTGCCCAGCCACCACCACCAGCCTTGTCGATGACTCCTAGGGTGTAGAAGCTGGTGTCGCAGGGCTCCCTCAGGAGTGACACTAAGCAGCTATCCAGACAGAACTGCACCAGTGACCCTAACTCTTGTGGTTGCCAACCAAACAATGACAACTGCTTCGAGCATAGCTGTACAAGTCGTGACAACTTGGTGTAGGAGCTGCTCCAAACATCACGGCCGAATTGACGCTGAATCTGGATCAGGGTCTGCTCTATGCCAGGTGACTCTGTCATTAGGGAGGCCACTTTGATCGCACCCTGCAACATGGTCGTGTTGACTCTCTGACCATTGAACTTCACACCTGACTCTTCAAAGCGCTTCAACACAGATTCTTGGCTGCCCTCAGAAGCGATCGCATTGACCCTCTTTGCGAAGGTGTGGAAGCTATCCGCCAAAGCACCGACCCTGACTCTCTCTGAGTGCTTCAAGGCCTCTATGATTAACTCTTTCTCATCAAGAGTGAATGCCCGAATCGTGACACTCAAGGCCATTGTGTGGAGCTCCCAGACTCTTGACTCTTCCAGGGGCGGTAGCACAGTGGCCTTTGACTCTTCATCCCAAGCCTGGCCCATGCTCAAGTACCAAGCGAAAAGCCTGGCTGACCCTGCAATGAGCTGCAACCCTTTAGGCCACACAGGAAGTCGACCGAGATCTTTTGACTCTGCCAGGAACGGGTCTGAGAAATGCAGCCTGACTCCTGACACTTTCTTGGAGTTGTTGCTGACACTGTGCATCAAGGCAGTCTGAACCTCAATGACCTCTGACACCGAAGGTTCTTCAAGAAGAAGACGGTTGTGGCCCGATGACCCTGACCCTGGAGAAACAAGGGAAACGGGTCCAGCCAGTAGATGGATCCACCAGCTTCATACATCGAGGTTCTTGTGACACTGACACTGCAATTGTCAGGTTTCCACACCTCCTTGTAGTTCGTGACTCTGGCCTTGTCACATGTGATCTCCAAGGGCGGGATGTCATGCAGCTTCTGGCCATGACTCTGGAGTCGCTCTGGAAGTTGTTGGTGCACCTGACACTGACACTGACATCAATTGTCAAATCAAACTACAACATAAAACTGACACTGTCTAGATTTGTCAGACGTCTGCGTATAAAATCCCCTAAGAAACACTGGCAAACTAAATCTGTTGCTAATTTCAGAGCCAAGCACAAAGCGAATGACACTCTTCATGAAAATGTACGCTCCAGTCGTCTTTGACTCTTCCTCGTCCGGAAGTGCAGGCATGGGCATGCGAGTTGACACTGGTGTGCTCTCCTTTGCCTTCAACTTTTCCACAGGAATAACCAAATCGTCAGCTGGAGGTGACACTTCTGGCTCTTGCTCAGCCATTTTCACTGTCGGTGACGCTGGAGGTGAAGCTGGCTTCTGTGACCCCTGCTGGGGAGTCGCCTGAGGCCTTGGAGGCAGCTGACTCTTGGGCGATTCGGAAGGCTGCACCAAAGGCTCTTTCTGTTGTGGCACTGACCCTGAAGGCTCTTTCAGTTGCAGCACTGACCCTGAAGGCTCTTTCTGCTCTGGCACTGACCCTGTGTCAGGCTTTTTCGGGGCCCGTCTTGGCTGCACCACTTTCGGGGCAGGGTTGACCATGGCGGATGACACTGACTCTGTGCTAGTGGCTCGAATGATCCTAGATGGCAAGATCTGCGACTCTTTACGTTCGATTCTGGGGTATGCCAATACCTCGATCGTTGGCGCCAACGGCCGACCTATTGACATGTGCAGAACGCATGAGCCAATACCTCAAAGCGCTCAGACAAGTGTTGACGCTATTGGCATATGCATACTGGGTATGCCAATACCTCGGCCGTTGGCGCCAACGATCGAGGTATTGGCATACCCAGTATGCATATGCCAATACCTTTTACAGCGAAGTCTGACCTCTGATGTGCAGCGGGCCTTGGTTCTCTCGACGATGTGGCTCTGGATGGGCGTTACCTGAAGCGGGCACAACTGTGCAAACCCGGCATGCACAAGCTGCTGGGGCCTGACACTCCATTTTCCCCCAAGGTCCCCATTGCTCTCGAAACGACCACAGCTGTGGGTCTGACAACTCAATGAAACTCAGAAAGATATTAGTGTATAACAAACCCTATTAGTCTTCATGTGATGGATGCTTGGCCCCTGGGAAGGCTTTCCTGACTGCGAATTCACAAGATTGACGACTTATTAGTATAGAATAATACAGAAATGTTGAGTTGCTTTTTATACAATTCCAATCTAACTACTTAAAATGAGGTGACGAAGCAATTTGAAGAGGCATCTCTGCAACAAAATTTCACTGGACTAATGACACTGCTGCACAACACCCTGCCTGCACAAGCTGCTGGGGCCCGACCTGGCAAGACATCTGCATCTTTGAACTGTGCTGACTCTCCGGAAGGACATGCAATCTGAACTCTCCAGACAGCAAACGCCAATAATGACTGTTGACACTCCATTTTCCCCCATGCTCCCCATTGCTCTCGATACGACCACAGCTGTGGGTCTGACAACTGAGTGAAGGAAACTCAGAAAGGTTAGTGTCTAACAAACCCTAGTAGAGAAGGCTCGTACTATTCGTCTCTTCTAGGTAGGATTGACACTGACACTAACCCTTCTTGACCCTTGTTTTTTGCTTCTTGGCTACTGGAGCTGACACTCCAAAGTGCCAAGCATTGCCTTTCTTTCCAGGCACCTGTCGCCTTGGGCACAAACGCCTGACTGCTGCCATTGCAGTGTGTAGTGACTCTAAGTCACTTATCTCAAAGCGGGCTTCTGAAGCCTGACAACTGAGTGTCCAAACAGATTCACGATTTTGGCAAATGTGTTTCATGACTCTGCTAACACTCGGGTAGTTGTGCTGAAACACTGGGGTTAGACAAAATATTATTGACTCTCCAGTGAATGCTGCGGGCTTGTAGTGTCTGATACTTTCCATCCTGGACTGACTCTGCCAGTCTTTCTTCCCGATCAAGCCACCACCATATGCCACCAGAGTCAGATAGTCCATGACACTGCCAAGCCTTGAGGTATTTTGGAAGGTTGTTGCACTTATCAAGTGTTGGTCTTAGTCTCAGACCTGACTACATGAATCAATCGTTTTGGGAAAATGATCAAGCCCGGGCCAACACACTTAAATATTGACTGTGTATTGAATAATATTAAAGTGACACACATTAAATTAAACTTAGTATTCTCTGACACTCTGTAAACTGTAGCAATTATTATTAATTAAATAACCCATCTCAACAAACAAATCCGATACTGGTCATTAAGCCTCACAATCGAGATTCGATGAACGGAGCTGTTCCATTTTGACACTGTCATCGACCACAAGAAGATTTGCCTTCCTGACCTCTGCAAAGTCGACCTTGGCCAATTCTCGAGGACGCTTGTATGTGACGATGGAGGGAATGTCACTGACACCGTCTTTGGTCAAGTCCAGAACCAAATCGTTGTCTCCAAACTGTGGCACTGTAACATGACACTGTCCAGAATATTGCTTCATGACACTGCCTCTCCGTAGCGGTGGAAGACTTGGCTTGATTCTGAGCATATTTCTCTGACGCTCCACCTGGCTGTTCTGCTCTCGGAGGACAGTGACTCTGTGGAAGTCCTGCAATGCCTTGTTCCACTTGGGGTTTTTTTCCATCTTGTGACACTCCTTCCGGTGCACTTCCTTGACACTGAACCCGAAAAATGTTTGTTCAGGGGCCTTGCCCGACACTAAAGTTCGGATTCCTGCTCTCTGACTCTGCTGCAGTGCAGCGAAGGTCCCTTTCTTCTTGACTCTGACAGTGCCCTTGTCAGCTCTCTGCTTGTAGCTTCGAAAGCGCCTGCCATGACGCTGAAGCCACAGGTCAGCACAATCGCGTGTAAACTGTGTGAACGACAAGGTCTTTGACTCTGACACATCGGCTTCGTTCACACTGTACCCAGGGACATGAATGGGGGTGGCCACCTCTGACTCTTCCTTGGGCCCATCCAATCGAAGTTCAAGCAGGTCTGACACAGTAATGCCATCCAAGTCAAGTGGACCCTTTGACACTTGCAGGAAATTGCGCAGCAGACTCAAATCTCTCTCCACACAACATTCCCCGTCCAAGATGGACAGGTAAAATGACACTATCTGAGGGAGTGCATCTGACAATGTCAAATGACGACTGCCTTGCAGTGCAGTGCCAATCCCAAGTACCCTGGCCCAGGCAGGTCTGTTGTCGTGCTGTTTCGCTGCTTTTGACACTGTGCTAGGATCTGACACCAACTCTGACATGACTCCTTCGAACTGCTGAAAAGCATCTGAACTGCTGACATTGACAGCTCTTGACCTGAATCTGGAATCCAGCGCATCAAGAATAACTCATGACTGTAAGCTTTAATAATCAAAGTTTTGGATGACACAAAAAACGGACTAAGCCGATCCAAGGTACAGCTTTTTCAAGCGAATGCGAGCCATCTGCAGAAGTTGCTGCCACGTATCTGACTCTCCACGATCCAAAGCTCGCTTGGCTTTGTCCCATGACACTAAGTCGAAGACTGTAAACACCATGTGCAGGTCACCAGTGTGGTGGTCGGCATTGACTCTGGCAATGCAGGCATCAGCAGCAGCGGAAACCGACTGCATGACATCTTGACACTGTTTCTTGGACAAAGGTCCCCACAAATGGTGCAGCTTTCCAGAATAGCTTACAGCTGACGCTTTCATGGCATTCTGCACAGCCAACAAAGACCATGTGGTTTCATCTGACCCTGTTGCTGAAGCTGGAAGATCTGCGAGCACGTGGCCTTCTATGAAAAGCTTTGTGACCCTGTGGACAAAGTCGTCTTTCTCCGCTTGACACTTGCTGATGTCGTGGTCGGCAACGTCACAGAATGACCCTGAGGAGTTCACAGTGGAAGTCGGCAGACACTCCTGCTGTCAAGACGTGCTTCGCTGTCATTTGCTCAAGGAGTTGCTGACAACTCCATCGCATATTTGGTGTAAGCCTGACATCTGACGCTTGGTAGGCGAGAAGCAGAGCAATCGGCTCCAGGAGCCGAACATATTGACTCTGTGGCTTAGCACAGCTGTCGAAACGCTGTTTGGCAAAGCTCAGGGTGCTGATTGCACGCTTGACACTCTCACTGTGCGAAGAGTTAGGCTGACACTCAGCCTGGATCGCTCGGAACTTGAGCTTCCACTGTTCCGAGTTTTGCAAACTCGGAATGACTCTGCAGAAGTGCTGCCAAAACTCTGCAAACTGACTCTCCATTGTCAGTGGCAAGCCAGCACGTCTGAACTGATGTGCCCGGTCTATGACGCTGATCTGGAGGTTCGGCAGGCAAGTTGCTCGCATGACACTCATGCTTTTCTTCATACATTTCGCTCCGTCTGTCGAGCAGGATCTGACACTCGAGAGGAAGTGTGTCACCAAGTCAAGGTCGACTGACTCTTCATCAAGCACCACGGAAAGCTTCTCAATGCCAACCTTGACACTGTCAGAAACCTTCACACTGTAGTCTTCTTCCAGATCTTGCAAATCCGTCTCTGACGCTTTTCCATGGTGTGTGAGAACTGCAAGGACGCCGGTGAAGACAGGGCAGTGTGACTCTTCGGATTCGTCTTCAGAGGACTTCCTCTCGCCAGCAACTGCTCTGAAGCGAATGACCCTGAAGGGGGCCTTGTCATCCAACGACACTGAAATAAACTTTGCTGACCGAATGACACTTCGCTTTCGCCTGCGAGTGACTTCTGTCATGATCTGAACCATCTGCTTGTACATTTTTCGCGAGCACTGACCCTGGCGAAGTCCGATGAACGACTCGGTCCGGGACTGACACTCTGCTTTCAAGAATGACACTGGGCTCTGCACCATCCTCCACGCACGAAGCCAGTCTGCCAACTCAGGAACATGACCCTTCAGTCGATCCTCGTCCTCTCGAGGCATCATGACGCTGCAACTGAGAGGCTCATCCGGACACTGCATCATATGCACTGCTCGTCGGTGCATCTGACACTGCGAGTGCTGGTACAACGCTGACGCTTGCATCTGACTCAGTGCTCGGATCTCATATCTGGCCCATTTGGAATCCCAGCGATGACTCTTCCTGCTGCCTGTGACCTTGACACTGAGAGAGCGGGCTCGAAGGGCTGCGCAGGCAGCACATCCGAGACCCCATGGCCCTCCCATTTTCTTGGGTCTTTCTTGGAGCCATGTGACTCTGACCCTCTTGCCAGCACGTGTCTGCAGAAAAGAGCCGTGACTCTGACACCATTTGACTCTGAATCTCTGGAACCAACATCTTGGACAGGACTGATCGAACTCGTCATGACACTTGCCATTGCTTTCTGTCTGGACGCTGACACTGGTGTTGTTGAAAGCTGTCATCTTTCTCTTGGTGCCATGTGCAGATGCCAGCTTCTGACTCTTGGGTCTGTCCGAGCAGGAAACTTGAAGTGCTGACTCTGCAGCTGCAGCAGAACGAGTTCTGACCATGGAAGTTGACACTTTGCCAGACGAAGGGAACACCTTGTTGTCGTAACACTTCTGCAGTTTGGAGGGTGCACAATGCGCACGTCTCAGCATGGCAGCGATGACTCTGACTCTGCTGTTTGTTCTGAAATGCTCAGTTGCTGACACTTCTTGGAGACACACTGTTTCCAACCCACACCGTGTGCTATCTGAAGAATCCTTTGAATGTTGACTTTGACTGACCTGAAGCACTGAGAATCCAAATAACTTCAACGGATCCAAAATTACCTACTGTTGCGGACGGCTCATTGTCGTATTTTGGCCAAGTGCCTCCCATTAATGTGTTCAAGGCAGAATTTTGGATCGCGAGACAGGACTTACTCATTATGACATCTCCGCAGCAGCAAATTGCTAAGGCGTCTCTGCTTCCCCGCTTGTATTCAATTGGAGCAAACCTGGCAGAGGACTATAAATCACAACAGTGCAACCGTGCCAAGAAGGCCTGCTGACCCGCTGGGCATCCGCCGGCGAAAGGGCTTCAACACCTGAGGCAGTTGGCTGCTCCATGCTATTATTATTAAGGGACTCAAGAATGACAATTTGAATCAGAATTGCTTGACACTGAAATCCTACTTGTCAAGTCTCAAAGACCCGAAACCCCTCAGCTGTCGAAAATCTCCTGGCCCAATGACACTGGGTGTAGATAGAAACAAGCGGCAGCACACCAACGCTCGCAGTGCACACCCACACACAGACTGAGCAAGTGGCACTGTGCGGTCAGGCTGACCACCTGTGACTAAAATATTAGTGTGCGACTTGGGTGCGAGTTGGGTTTTTGCAAAAAACAACACAGTGATCTGACACTTGACCATGGGTAATACTTATACTGACTGTTTCGAAGATCTGAGGAACCGAGGGGATGGGACATGAACATGACCTGCCACTTGCCTGCGATAGATGCCCTGCTAGGCTTCGATTGGTACATGCATGCTGCCATGGGGCTCAAGTAAGCCAACATATGCCACTGAGTTTGACTCTATTTGTTATTGCTGCTGGAATCTAAGGCTTGAGGCTGAAGACAACAAAGACAACTAGTAGTTGTGAGCTCTGGCAGCGAATGGGACTTGCCGCACAAAGTGCTACTTAGTGGAATTATTGGAAGATTAACTACTAGCGGCGAATGGGACATGCCGCGAACAGGAAAGGACTGTGGCTCTCAATTCGGTTTTACACAGGGAAAACTCAGCACAGGGCTATCCACACCAGGTGCTCCAGCTCGCTACCTGGCAAAAGCTTGCAGGCACCCAGCCAAATGGGGCAAGATAAGACTCTGAATTTCCTGAAACCAGCAACGGCTCCTGAATTATTATATATCTTATTTAATTTAGTGCAGTCAGACGGGGCTCTGGCTGACTCATCACTCATCCACAGGCAGATCACCACAGGCCTGTCACAGCAGTGGGTCATGTTTGGCAATGAAATGCTGGCTGATCTTAAATTGATATGACTGTCGTGACGATGGCAGCATTCAGAGCACTGACTGTTTTGACGCTTACTCTGGCAGTCCATCTTGTCTACTAAAAGGGCACCCCATAGCCCAGTGACACTCACCTGCTCTCATGTTCTTCACGGTCGTGAGCTTTTTTTCGACTGACACTGCCAAATATTTCTTGCGGCACTCGTCTTCGTCTTTGACACTGGAACAGGCAAACGAGAATGAGACGAGGCTTCTGACACATCCTGGCAGCTGCTGTCCATGACGCTCAAATCGTTCCACGATTGACATTGCTGAAGCGATGACACTATAGGCAACAGCATCACCGAATAAGCTTTTCAGCTCAGCAATCTGACTCTCGAGCCTCAACCGCATTGTCTGGTAAATCCCAGTCGTCGCTACTGGGTGTTCTGACACTGCAGAGGAGGCGCCATCATGACACTGACTTTCAGAAGAGTGTGCTGGCAAAGGCTCTGACGCTGTCCCACATCGAGGTTCACTCTGCATCCGGGATGTGGTTCTCCCACAAGGTGTCTTTGCTGACTCTGTCATTGCTGTAGCAGACGGACCAGACCATTGATATTTGACACTGCCCTCAGGCTTGGCATGACCCTCCTGGTCAACTGACACTTTGAGACGCAGTCTACGGCATGGCTTCTTCTTGTGTCGCCCGCGATGACTACTGCGGCAGCCTTCACAGTAGTTATTCGGCTTGCGCCGAAACGTTCTGGCACCGCACAAACGGCAGGCAAACCCAGCCATGACTCTGGCTCTGTAAAGCAATGATTTCTTATTATCTGAACTTCTCGAAACTGACACTACTGTAATACGACGACTAAGGTACTGACTGGTGACTAGTCATTGAACTTAACTTTGATTGTCTGGCTGTCATTGCACTATGAACACAGTAGCAATACAATGAGATTTAACAGTTGACCCGATGTGGTTGTTCTGAGCAACTTCCTGTGTTGTCGTCGTTCTGCGAGCAGGTTTTGCTGACTCTGCTAACGGCCTTCATTGATTGACTGAGCAAAATGACACTGAAAGTGCTGAATGACATGACCACTGGCACAGGACAACACTCGCAGGCCCCGCCTCAGGTCTTGCTCCACATCTTCTCGAACAAAGGCAAGGCTTATGAGTCCCATAAGCTTTGCCTTTGTTGGAGAAGTTGTGGCAGGATGATGTTGACACTGTCAGCCTCGGCCATGCATGGAGTGGTGACTACACCCTCACGTCTCTCTGACTCTCTTATACAGGCCAAGTATACCTCTAATTCACTCTAGCAGCTGCAAGGCAACACTCCATTCCCTCAGCTGTTCCTGGGCTTCCAACGGACGTCTGCCAAATGGCTCGGACGAGTGGGTGTCTGGCACATTCGGCCAAGAGATCCTCATAGCCGAATGTGCCAGACACCTACCTGGGGGCCAAACTGCACACACACACACACACTCTCTCTCTCTCTCTCTCTCTCTCTCTCTCTCTCTCTCTGTGCTCAAGCACTTGCAAGGTGACCCTGCTGCAGACGTTCCTGCCTCTGCCGTTGGCCGGGCCAAGCACCTGCGCAAAGACACACATCGAATCTGAATCCATGTGGTAAATCTTGACTCTGAGAAGTCCGACAGCACACGCACTCGATTTTCATGACTCTCGGCTCTGGTCACGAGACTCCGACACACTGTGGCACATGCCAAAAAAGTGTAAAAGTGTCCAATGTACAATGGTTGACACTAGGAGTGCTCGCTTGTCACCAGAGGATTCCGTGTGCCAGTGTCAGCCAGGTGACTCTGCAACTCACCAAGTTCAAGAAGTATGACTCTGACACTGATTAAACATCAGTAGAATCAGAATAGGAGTTTTATTATTTATGGCTGGCTGGCTGACACTACTGCGTTGACGCTGCGTCTTCCTGCAGCATTTCTAGGTCTTGTATGGCTCTGAACCTTGCCCAGCTGTCGTACCGGCCATATGGCTTTTGCCATTTGGCCTGTAACGCTTGTGTCCTTGGCTGCAAGCCGGTGCAAATGACACTCTCACTGGATCTGCCACTGTATGTAAGCATGACACTGACTAACACTCGAGATTGGCATGATGTTTTTGCAAACCAAGCAGCATAATCAGACCTGCACGTACATGACCCTTGCGGCCAAACGCCAGAAGATCCCTGACGCTGTTTTTGGTCTCCTCGGAGAAGGCGATGTCATCCATCATCTCGTCCCTGAGCCAAGAATCAGACAGAAAGGCAATGACTCTGGAATCCACATGACAGGAAAATATGCAGCTAGGCCACATGACACTGCGGAAGTCGGTTTCAGTGCGTCTTGACACTGGGTTCGGCCGTGGGAGACGTGGGTAGTCCACGTCTCTTGGGCCCAGACCACGGCCAGCCCCTTTTGGTCGCTGACCCTTTCCGGCTTGGTTCGGATCGGCCTGGGTCGATGACGCTGCTGCAGCGGCCTGGGACGGGGTAGCTGGCTGACGCTGACGGCTGGGGTAGTTGAAGTCAGTATTGACACTGTCTTCCCACTCGTGTCCCAGGTGTTGCGGGTCGTTCCTGGGAAAGGATGACGCTTCCCACCAGCGGTTCCATTGCTGATTCCTCGGGGAGCGCCTGCTCCAGTCGTCCTGACCCTGCTGCGTCTGCTGCTGTGAGTTGTTCTGACTCTGCTGCTGCTGATGCCAGCCCCAACCATTGCCTTGACCCTGACCCCAATTCTGCCATTGCTCCTGACCCTGGGCTCGATTTCGCCTGTTGGAGCCTGATCGGTTGCGACCCCGACCCTGTTGGCCGTGATTCCAAATCTGGTCTTGCTGACCCTGACCCTGGTTCCAGTAGTAGTTGTTGGCGTTGGGGTCATAGTAGTTGGTATTGGCATCAGCTTGACCCTGGGGCTGCTGCGGCTGCTGCGGCTGTGGCTGGTCTTGCCGCTGTTGACCCTGTGCCTGCTGCGGCTGTGGCTGTTGCTGGTCTTGCTGCTGTGGCAGGCTGCTCTGATCCTGACGCTGCTGCTGGCTTGGCGGCCATCGGTCCGCACCCCAGTCGCCCTGCGGTACCTGACTCTCAGACGGCTCGTCCTGCGGCTCCTCCGTTGGCTCGTCCTGTGCTGGATCGGTGGGGGCTTGACTCTGGTCGGCAGGTGCTTCAGTCTCCCGACTCTGCTCCTCGGAGGGTTGGTCACTGGTGGCAGCTTGACCGTGACCCTGGTCCTCATAGGTCAAGTCAACGGTCTCAGCCTGCTGTTGACCCTCGGGTGGACTCTCGGGCTGCTGTGGACTCTGGGGCTGCTGTTCAGTCTGACTCTGCTGCGGTGCTTCCCACAAACCCGGGGGTGCTTCAGTCTGACTCTGCGGCGGTGCATCCCACAAACCCGGTGCAGACTCCGGCTCCTCAGTGACGCTGATCCACTGAGCACTGTTGGCCATGGAGTCGGGAACCGGAACCTCCCTTTGGCTGACATATCCCCAGTGACTACTCTGAGTCATGTCTTGGATCGTCTCATGATGACTCTGGGGCGGGTAGTGCTGCTGGGTCGCTGACGCATGACTCTGGGTCTGGGAGGCCTGGTAGGTCCGGTGCTGGGTCCCTGACGCTGCGTCTGGAGGTCTCACCGAGCTGACACTGTCCCCCTGGATCTCCAAGGAGCTGACCGTCTGCCCCATTGACCACTGGCAGGGGGCTGCAAATGCAAGACACTGTGCAAATGCATGACACTGTGTATTAATTCAAACACACTATAATGTGAGTGACCCTCGTGCCTGGGAAGCCATGTCGTCCTCGTAACCTTCCTGACCCTGAGATGTCCGGGAATCCATATTGGCCTGACCGTGACTCTTAGATGTCGGGGAAGCCATATTGGCGGTTTAACCTTAGTTGCGATCTGACACTGGCAAACCGTGGCAGTTGACTCTGAGCGGCACACATTAAAACCAACTGCAAACAAGTGACTCTCGCAAGTTCGTTTGAACTGTCTTGATACACCACCCGGACTTGTTTGACTTCTCCTGCTCGCACAAATGGCGAGCCACGTCTGCCCCTGACTCTGGGGAAATGAAGTGCAGGAGGAAGAAGACCTGACAAGCAGTGTCAGTTGACAAAACTAACAGCACAAGTGACACTCAAACTGTGCATTGCCATGTCTCAAACACACCTGCACCGCACCACGGTCACAACCCTCAGCTGACACTTGGTGGTTCGGAGGCAGCAGGGTGAAGGCGCGAGACTGACCCTGAGGTCGCCAGTCGGCCATGAACCAAAAAGGCGTTAGCTTGCTCTGTGCCAACAATCTCCTGACACTAAATGACTGAGACAGAGTAGTCGAAAATCACTTAACTCTAACTGCAATGCTGCAAAATATCTGTTTCTGATGTTCTGGTCGCTGACAACTTCACATGCTCATGTTGACACAGCGAGCCCACGATCTTGCAGAGGATAGCAATTCAATGCAACACATGGCATGACTCCGCAAGTCTGACAGTCTGACACTGAGCAAAGCAGAAAGGGGCTGGCACCTGCTGCATCTGGCAGGATGACACTGGAATGTGGAAGCCTGGCACACGTTGGGGCGATAAGATGACAATGAATCACACTACTCTGCAAGCAGCTTCACTGCACTGACCCCTGCTGCAACATGACTCTCATGACCTCCTGGCCTCTCCGCTGCGGCCATTGTCGATGTGCCTCAGTGCAAAGGCAATCAATGACACTAATAGAAGCAAACATGCACTCGCAGGGACTCACCGAAACACTTTTTTTGACAGTGCCCACAGTCGGCTCGAAAGGCACTAGAGCTGCGATTCGTCAAAAAGTCTACACTGACACTCCGGCTTCTATAGCTAACGGAGTGCGATGGCATGACCCTGAGTCATCCGACCATGTGGTGCCTAGATAAAATTGCTAAGCTCAATAAATTAATTAGTTATTAAAAATTAATGACACTGAAGCAAGGACTGGCAGCTACTTCTTGGCTGACTCTGGGTTTGCCGTTTGCACAGGAGGTTTTGGGTCGCCTGACACTGTCTTTGCGACAGAAGGTGTCTGGGCTTTGGTGGGCACAACGTTCGCTTTGCCCGCTGACCCTTTGAGCTTGTCACGCTCTGCTTTGTAGCGGTTGCATTGCTTCTGACTCTCCTCCAACTGCTCTCGCAATTTTATGCGCTGACCCTGCTCAAAGTCGCGATCTTCCTTCTGCTTTTTCAGTGCGCCTTGACACTCCTTCGGGGCGAGCAGTTTCAGAATCCATGTTATTTTCAGCGTAGTAATTAATATATTTGAATTCATTATTATAATAATTAACAATTGCTCATGACACACCGGTCCTCCAGAAAGAGCTTGCACTTCTTATGCTCTGACTGCTCCGCCTCGAGGCTGTCCTCCAAGCGCTTGACCCTCTTTGTGTGGACTTCCTCCCTCTTGTCCTGTTGTGCCAATGACTCTACCTCCTGCAGGGCGAATTTCTTTGCGTGGTCATTCTTGAGATCCTTCGGGCAAGCAAAGAACACATGGAGAAGGTTTAACAATATTAAATCTGTATTTGATCAATGGTCAGTTATAAGATAGTAAAGTAAGTTAGTAGTCTAATTTCTAAAACCCTGAGTCTTATGCAGTTGAAACAAGTTGTCCTGAATGACTCTGCTGTGGTGTTCTTCCATCTCAGATTTTTCCTGACGCCATCGACGTTCTCGTGACTCTAGCTCCGCTTGGGCTCGGGCCAGCTGTTCCTGTTCAGGAATGAGAAACAAATAATTAAATATTATAATAAAACTTGACGACATAATATTGTATCATGGCACTGATATAGTCTCATTCTTAGTATTAATGAATTAGAATTTACAATTCTTATTTCAGATGTCCTGCTGACGCTCGTTCTCCAATTCCAGTCGGCCCAGCATATTTTGTGCACATCGGTGCATTGACCCTCGCAGTTGGGAGGATGTGCTCTCAGTCCTGCGGGGAATGCAACTTGTGACTGCTGCATTCCGAGCACTGACACTAAAAACTAAATTTCCATGATCCCTCAATCACAACAGTCCTTTCCCCCTTCTCACCCTTGCTGCCACGTCCACGGAGGCGATTCACCATGGCTGTGACACTGGTGAGGCTACGATGATCAAGGAGGTCAGGGATAAAGATGACACTGCTGTAGCTTTGGTATATAACGAGTGTGTACGTGTTCAATGGCAATGTCAAATGACTCTGCCCTGGGCCCAAAGCCAATCTGTCCATGCCAACCAATGACACTCAAGCCATGTGCAATCATCGGCCATCTTAACTTGCAGTGACTCTGGTGGGAAGCACTCAGCGCCCTGCCATCAAGAAGATTGGAGGGCAAGCCGCTGACTCTCAGCGGCTTGCTCTCCAGTCTGCCTGTGACTCTGGCTGTGGAGGGGTCTGGCCTCAGACGTCATGCATCTGACACTCAGCAGCCATGACACTCCACAGTCACTTGCGCAAGCATGCTGGCTGTGACACTGCTGCACTCCACTGTTACCGCTGACTGTCCCTGGGCAATGGATGACAATGACCACTGCCCCTCCTGACTCTGCTACTTAGGCAGCGTATGGTTCTTGCCGCATGACTCTCAAATACCACTCTCAAGCCATTGGCCATGACACTGCCACGGCGAATTTGTCATGCCGCAACACCGTAACACTGCACCCTCAGGCGACAACCTTGACTCTGCAATCGCTCAGCGTCCTGCCATCGCCTGACACTGGAAGGTCTGGCCTCAGTGATGCAATCTGACACATGACACTGGCAAAAAACTGCTCTTGCAAGTCACTGCTATGACACCCTGCCGACATACCTATGGCATGTGACTCTAGCAGATTTTTAAAGTCAGCACCTTGAATCAGAACATGACTCTCTTCCTAGCTCTGGTTCATGCCGCATGACTCTCAGATGCTACCCTCAGACCCTGACACTGCTAGCGGCGAATGGGTCATGCCGCAACCAAATGACACTACACTCTGAAGCGATGACCCTGACTGCAATCGCCCAATGTCCTGCCATCGCTTGACACTGGAAGGTCGGGCCTCGGTGATGCAATGTGATATATTATGTGACACTGACAAAAACTGCTCTTGCAAGTCACTGCCATGACACTCTGCCGACCTACCTATGGCATCTGACTCTAGCAGATAGATGATAAGAACATGACTCTCATCCTAGCTCTCGGCGGCGAATGGTCCATGCCGCATGACTCTTTTAGATGCTACCCTCAGACCATGACACTGCTAGCGGCGAATGGGTCATGCCGCAACAACATGACACTACACCCTGGATGCCTCTGTGCTCTCAGGCGCTGACCCTGACTGCAATCGCTCGGTGTCCTGCCATCGCTTGACACTGGAAGGTCTGGCCTCAGTGATGCAATGTGATACATGTGACACTCACAAAACTGCTCTTGCAAGGCACTGCTATGACACTCTGCCGGCCTACCTATGGCATGTGACTCTAGCAGATTAATAGACGATAATTTAATTGAACAATATGACTCTCATCCTAGCTCTCGGCAGCGAATGGTCCATGCCGCATGACTCTCTCTTAGATGCTACACTCAAACCCTGACACTGCTAGCGGCGAATGGGTCATGCCGCAACAAAATGACACTGCACTCTGAAGCGATGATGACCCTGACTGCAATCGCCCAGTGCCCTGCCATCGCTTGACACTGGAAGGTCGGGCCTCGGTGATGCAATGTGATACATGTGACACTGATAATACAACTCTTGCAAGTCAGTGCTATGACACTCAGCCGACCTACCTATGGCATCTGACTCTAGCAGATAATAATAGACGATAAGAACATGACTCTCATCCTAGCTCTCGGCGGCGAATGGTCCATGCCGCATGACTCTCTTAGATTTTGCCCTCAAACCATGACACTGCTAGCGGCGAATTCGGTCATGCCGCAACAACATGACACTACACCCTGGATGCCTCTGTGCTCTCAGGCGCTGACCCTGACTGCAATCGCTCGGTGTCCTGCCATCGCTTGACACTGGAAGGTCTGGCCTCAGTGATGCAATGTGATACATGTGACACTCACAAAACTGCTCTTGCAAGTCACTGCTATGACACTCTGCCGGCCTACCTATGGCACGTGACTCTAGCAGATTAATAGACGATAATTGAACAATATGACTCTCATCCTAGCTCTCGGCAGCGAATGGTCCATGCCGCATGACTCTCTCTTAGGTGCTACACTCAAACCCTGACACTGCTAGCGGCGAATGGGTCATGCCGCAACCAAATGACACTACACTCTGAAGCGATGACCCTGACTGCAATCGCCCAATGTCCTGCCATCGCTTGACACTGGAAGGTCGGGCCTCGGTGATGCAATGTGATATATTATGTGACACTGACAAAAACTGCTCTTGCAAGTCACTGCCATGACACTCTGCCGACCTACCTATGGCATCTGACTCTAGCAGATAGATGATAAGAACATGACTCTCATCCTAGCTCTCGGCGGCGAATGGTCCATGCCGCATGACTCTTTTAGATGCTACCCTCAGACCATGACACTGCTAGCGGCGAATGGGTCATGCCGCAACAACATGACACTACACCCTGGATGCCTCTGTGCTCTCAGGCGCTGACCCTGACTGCAATCGCTCGGTGTCCTGCCATCGCTTGACACTGGAAGGTCTGGCCTCAGTGATGCAATGTGATACATGTGACACTCACAAAACTGCTCTTGCAAGGCACTGCTATGACACTCTGCCGGCCTACCTATGGCATGTGACTCTAGCAGATTAATAGACGATAATTTAATTGAACAATATGACTCTCATCCTAGCTCTCGGCAGCGAATGGTCCATGCCGCATGACTCTCTCTTAGATGCTACACTCAAACCCTGACACTGCTAGCGGCGAATGGGTCATGCCGCAACAAAATGACACTGCACTCTGAAGCGATGATGACCCTGACTGCAATCGCCCAGTGCCCTGCCATCGCTTGACACTGGAAGGTCGGGCCTCGGTGATGCAATGTGATACATGTGACACTGATAATACAACTCTTGCAAGTCAGTGCTATGACACTCAGCCGACCTACCTATGGCATCTGACTCTAGCAGATAATAATAGACGATAAGAACATGACTCTCATCCTAGCTCTCGGCGGCGAATGGTCCATGCCGCATGACTCTCTTAGATTTTGCCCTCAAACCATGACACTGCTAGCGGCGAATTCGGTCATGCCGCAACAACATGACACTACACCCTGGATGCCTCTGTGCTCTCAGGCGCTGACCCTGACTGCAATCGCTCGGTGTCCTGCCATCGCTTGACACTGGAAGGTCTGGCCTCAGTGATGCAATGTGATACATGTGACACTCACAAAACTGCTCTTGCAAGTCACTGCTATGACACTCTGCCGGCCTACCTATGGCACGTGACTCTAGCAGATTAATAGACGATAATTGAACAATATGACTCTCATCCTAGCTCTCGGCAGCGAATGGTCCATGCCGCATGACTCTCTCTTAGATGCTACACTCAAACCCTGACACTGCTAGCGGCGAATGGGTCATGCCGCAACCAAATGACACTACACTCTGAAGCGATGACCCTGACTGCAATCGCCCAATGTCCTGCCATCGCTTGACACTGGAAGGTCGGGCCTCGGTGATGCAATGTGATATATTATGTGACACTGACAAAAACTGCTCTTGCAAGTCACTGCCATGACACTCTGCCGACCTACCTATGGCATCTGACTCTAGAAGATAGATGATAAGAACATGACTCTCATCCTAGCTCTCGGCGGCGAATGGTCCATGCCGCATGACTCTTTTAGATGCTACCCTCAGACCATGACACTGCTAGCGGCGAATGGGTCATGCCGCAACAACATGACACTACACCCTGGATGCCTCTGTGCTCTCAGGCGCTGACCCTGACTGCAATCGCTCGGTGTCCTGCCATCGCTTGACACTGGAATGTCTGGCCTCAGTGATGCAATGTGATGCATGTGACACTCACAAACTGCTCTTGCAAGTCACTGCTGTGACACTCTTGGCATGTGACTCTAGCAGCTTAGATGATGATTGAACATGACTCTCATCCTAGCTCTCGGCGGCGAATGGTCCATGCCGCATGACTCTCTCTTAGATGCTACACTCAAACCCTGACACTGCTAGTGGCGAATGGGTCATGCCGCAACAAAATGACACTGCACTCTGAAGCGATGACCCCGACTGCTATCGCCCAGTGTCCTGCCATCGCTTGACACTGGAAGGTCGGGCCTCGGTGATGCAATGTGTTTAATTATTATATTAAATTGAAATTATTATTGTTATATGTGACACTGACAAAAACTGCTCTTGCAAGTCACTGCTATGACACTCTGCCGACCTACCTATGGCATCATTTATTGAATAATATTTATTTATTATAATTAAATTTAAATATTAAACTAAATATGTCATTTAATTATTAAAATAGACGACGACGAAAATAATCATTGAACAACATGACTCTCATCCTAGCTCTCGGCGGCGAATGGTCCATGCCGCATGACTCTTTCTTAGATTAGATGCTACACTCAAACCCTGACACTGCTAGCGGCGAATGGGTCATGCCGCACAAAATGACACTGCACTCCGGATGCATCTGCGCTCTCAGGCGATGACCCTGACTGCAATCGCTCAGTGTCCTGCCATCGCTTGACACTGGAAGGTCTGGCCTCGGTGATGCAATGTGGTACCTGACACTGACAAACTGCTCTTGCAAGTCACTGCTATGACACTCTGCCGACCTACCTATGGCATCTGACTCTAGCAGACGATAAGAACATGACTCTCATCCTAGCTCTCGGCGGCGAATGGTCCATGCCGCATGACTCTCTCTTAGATGCTACCCTCAGACCCTGACCCTGCTAGCGGCGAATGGGTCTTGCCGCAGCGGCGAATGGGTCTTGCCGCAAACACCAGCATGACTCTGCACTCTAGGGCTCCACGCTGACACTCGAGGTGATCCACGGTGAGGGCGATGTTCACATGAGAAGCTTGCTGACACTCGAAGCGAATTGTCAGTGGTAAATTACCACTGACAATTCGTTTCGAGTGGCAGCTTGAGCTAACGTGGCTTATGGTTGTTTGACACTACAAACTTATGGTTGTTTGACACTACAAACCATACAATCAATCGTTGTATACCAAGACCCAGCAAAACCACAGAAATTAAAAACACTCCGAAAGCACAGCCCAGTGATGCTCAACTTTAGAAACTGAGTTGCTGGTTGCCTGCTACTTGAAAGGATAGGCTGATTCTCTTATCGGGCATCTTCAGTATCATTATCATCATCGTCAACTCCTGTGCGATTCCATGGCTACAAATCACGCGGAACCACACCAGAGACACCGGTTGCAGACATTCCCTAAGCGTCTGTGCACCCAAATGGTATATACTTTGGGCCTAAAGTACCTACATAAAGACTACCTTGAGGCGATAAACATGTAATATACTATTTGGGTACATGGACCCTTAAATACCCCCCAAAAAAACCAAATATCCCTAAACTTTGTAGAACCCTTAAAGGAAGCGGAAAGGAGCTCTCTTGCGGTACATGGGACATACAAGGCAGCTGAGGCACGACCAGGCTGGTCCCCCTCGCAGGATTGAAAGACTTCGGTGGCTTTCATGGATAGACTTGAGCTTAGAGGACCCTGAAAAAGCAGGGACATTGGACCCATATACTATGAATCCTGATTACATGACCATTTTAGGGCTAATTTCCTCCTCTTAGAAGCTAAGCTGAGTATCCTAGCCCATAAGCTTATCAAGAATGGCAGAAATATATGAACCCCAAAAGGTTAAAGGTTACCTACTCGGCTACGAAGTTATGAGTTTGTAGGCCCCCCGCCCTTTTTCCCCTCAAAACGGTTCAGTTTGGAAGCTCCGCTAAGATCGAACAAACCCGAACACCCGCTCACGGCACGACTCATTTGTGCCCCCTAGACGGAAATTCGTCATGGTATGGTTCCATAACGTGTGGGTTTCATGTCAACAAGCATGGAAAAAACTTTCCATGCAAGACCCTGACTAAGCAGTAGCCTTGAAACCCTGTCATCAAATCCTCTATGGAACCGTGAAAGCGAAACCGTAACACCTTAACATAAACTATGAATCTAGAGTTACTAGTGTTCCCTAAAAGAAGATGGCCGTAAGACATCGGTACATTTAAAATACCTTGTGTGCAGTACTTTGGTTACTGCAGGTAAGCCTTGACAACCCTAAACCTAAACCCAACTCCCCAACGCCCGTGAACCGGTAAGCCCGTGAACCCTACCCTTCCCCTAAGACCCTAAACCCTAACCCCCTAATTCCCTAAACCCCAATACCCCAAACCCCTCATGCCCGAATACCCAAACCCCCCATTCCCCGTAATCTCCAAACTCCCGAATCCCCTAAACCCCTAAAACTCAAAAAGAAACAATTTGCTTTGCAGTCCCAATTTGAAACCCCAAAAAAACCAAAAAAAAAGGTTTTAAGCGCGCCTGCGAGGAGCTCAGCGAGGTAGCTCACGCCACCAAGCGCCTGCTTTGGGGGACTTCGGGGCCCTAAGCCCTCCACCGTAAACCCTAAACCCCAAAGCCTGAACCCGAAACCCATAAACCCTAAACCCTACGCCCTAAACCCATAAACCCTAAACCCTAAGCCCTAAACCCTGAACCCCAAATTTTAAACCCTCGACCCTAAACCCCAAACCCGGAACGGACTCGGCTGGGCTCCTTAAGGATTGCATAGGGGTTCTTTTAAGAGCTTTTTTAGGAGGAATAGTCACTACAATTTAGGGTTCCTTTACTCGCCATACATGTCTAAGCCTCTAGCTCCATGCAGCTGTTCCAGGTGCCCCAATACCTTTTTCACAGCAGCTTCCACTTGCCACTATTCAGCTTCCAGCAAACACCAAATCAGACAGGGTATAATGGCACTACTACTTGGAGGTTCATGGGTAGTAGTAAGTGGGGTTATATGTAGGGTAACTAAACTCATAACTCCTATTAGAGGGCTTATAACCCTACTTATAACTACCCATGAACCTCCAAGGAGGGAACGTCGCATGAAACTCCAGAAACCACCCCATGGAGCCCTTTAAAGACTCCTATCCAAGGGTACAGCTGAAAGCCTACCTTGACCCCAGATAACCTACATTTTAAGGACTTATATAAAGAAATCATATTAGGGAACCCTAAACAAAAGTAGGCTCCTTAGAGTCCAAGGAGGCCCTGAAGTCTAAACCCAAAAGCCTTATCCCAAAACAGAAAGATTGGCATGGTACTACGTTAGGGGGGGGTGAGTATCCTAATTAGCCCAAACATGGTCAACCTTTCGATTTATGGTAGGAATATACAAGCCCCAAATGCTTAAAGGTTACCTACTCAGCCACAAATTACTGGCTTCCTACATCCCAACGAATGCGCCTGGAGTTGCTGGGCTCCACGTTTCTTTGCCTCGACCTCCAACGTGTCCTGCATTGGGAGCTGCCCGGATCTTGGCCTTTAAACACTGGGATCCCCAGAAATGGTCTAAGTATTGGTACAGTATGTGCCTTAACCCCGCATAATTTACCCACCTTTTCATGGACTTATAAAAAGAGATCATATTAGGGAACCCTGAAAAGGTAGGCTATTTGGGGTCCAGGCAATGCCTTTAGAAGGGCTCCTTACATGAACCCTACTATTATTTTGGGGTTATAGGCCCAAGGTGTCTTGATCAGAAAACCTACATGAGACTTGGTCTAAGTATTGGTACAGGATGTAATTGCTGGGGGTCAGACTTTGCGATGTTGCGACTTAGACTTTGGGTGTTGGCCATTTGGCTTTGGCCTTCACGGTTCCTGGGCAAGTATATACGGCCATACATTGCTCAGTTGTCTGCTAAAAGTTTGGGGTCTAGGGTTTCTGGTGCACGGGGGGTCCTTGACCTATACAGTACATGCCTACTTAAAGGATCATGGGACTCCGTAACTGGGGTTATAATCAGGGTAACTATACTTATAACTACTTACAACCTCAATTAAGGTACTTATAACCTTACTTACCAAGTCCCATGATCCTCCAAGCAGGCCTTGAAGGGGTTCCTTCCAGGATGTCCTTAAGGCCTCCGGCAGAGGTTTACAAGGGGCTTCTGTGGGTCCATTGACCCATAACTTGGGCCGTGAAGTGATTCTACGGTTGATGATAGAAATCCTGCATTACCTTAAGGACCCTAAACTATGGGAATTATGGTATCTTCCTTATTATGGGTGATGCAGGATTTATATCATCAACCGTAGTTCTTCAAGACCTATGTATCCAGAATCTCGGCGCATGAGCTACCAGAGCCTGCAGCCCTAATCTAATGGAACCACGAACACTTGACCAGAAGCCACAAGCCGAACACATTCATTGAGCCCCTCAAACTCCAGACTCTTTTGGGGTTCATGTGGTCCTGACTTCAGCGCCCTTACAACCATAAAGCACGATATGTTCAAAACAATGCCTAGGAGTTTTCGTTTCAAAAACATACAAATTCAATCTAAGAGCAACATAGCTTACTATGGGGGCCTGAATAACTACCTATGCTCTTTTGGGGGTGTCCTTATTGTAGTTATAGTATAATGGCTCCGAATCTCCATTCTAATTCTTACAGCCTTAGAGCCCCTAAACATCTATAGATCCCGTAATAGGAACCCTATTCTAATTATTAGAGCCTTAAAGCCCCTAAATTATTAAAGCCCCTATATTCAAGCTTCTTTTTCCCAGAGTCAGAGCCTAGACCTAAGAGTAACCTCGGAATGAAAAGGGTGCCCTTTTTGGTTTAAAGGGGGTTATAAGGGAACCTAAACCCTAAAGAAGGGAATAAGGGCCTACTCTGGATCCTAGAGTCAGAGCGCCTCGTCCCAAAGACGGAAGCCCAGATACTGGAGCTTCTGTGGATGCGCTGGGGGAGTGACGGAATACCTGGGAGCCGGGTTCAAACGATACCAAAAGGGTCCTAGGTACTGTTATGGGGGATACTTCCCCGAATCATAATAGTAATTCCTACATTCTACTACATATATATATATATGTATATATCTTAACCCTTGGGGTTAGGGTTGAGCGTTTAGGGTTTAGGGGGACAGTGACGGAATACCTGGGAGCCGCACTTCTACGACTCATGAGGTTTAGGCGTTAGGATTTAGGGTTTAAGGGTTTTAGGGTTAAGGGACCAGGGTCTGAAGTTTAGGATGAAGGTTCAGTCATTGGCTTTGTTATCGCGCAATGTCAGCGTTATTTTCTAGCATGATTGCTATCTTTGTGGATTGGGTGCGGTGCTCAACAACTGGGCGCTTTGCTCCCTGTCTTCTGACTAATTTCCTTGTCGGCCTCCCCACTACCGTATTAAGTCCATGACAACTTTTGCCAGGTATGTATTTTCAGTAAATGGTATCTTTTTATTGCCCCTACTGTCAGCAGTACCACTGCTACATATTGCTACGAAGGCTAGAACTGTTGTTTTTACCTCACGCTGACATTATTACAACGAACATACCTTTTTTTGTTGGCGCTTTCGACTCGAAACTTGTTCAGCAACCCGACTATATGGGAACCCCGGAAAGTACAACAGCATACCACGGAATAGCACCAACGAACAACCTCGACTGTTCAAGGTCTACCTTAACCCCAAATAGCCTACCTTTTCAGGGTTCCTTACTATGATTTCCCGTATACAAGTCCTTAAACAAGGTACCCAGACCCCCGGCAGGATCCAAAAAGCAGATCCCTTAATGGCGGTTCCAAAAAAATACCCAGAGTAGTATGGGGCGCCCAAATTACGGGATCTACTTTCTAGATCCTCCCCGGGGTCTGGGTAGGTGATTCAGGGTCCAGGTAGGCTACGAAAGCCTTACCAGGCTCCGGGGGCTATGTTCCGTCAACCCTTCTTGGGAACAGCTTTTGAGTAACTATCGCATATCCTGGTAGATTGAGGTTTATTACAGTACACCACAGTATGTTTTCTGTCTCGCACAGTATGTTACAGTTTATTCTGCTATACCAGAGTGTACTATCATATTTTGAAGTACTAGGGTAGATTACAATGCCGTCTTATTGCAGGATGCGAGAACATTACCACCAAAAAGGTGTCCTAAATACAAACACCCCAAAAGTGCTTATGGGTCCCACATCGTAATAGCAGTTCCTGCTATAAAAACAATACGTTCTGCAATATGCAAACATAGGTAATTGCGATCCTGTGAGAAACAAACATGAGCTGTTGAGGCAGTTCATTTTTCAGAAGCTCCATCTCCCACGGATAGAAAAAGGGGTCTGCGAAACAGACAGCCGAGTTTAATTCAGAAGCATTCAAACTTGAAACAGTCGTGTTGGTGTATATAGTGCTATGGATATAACAAGGAGCTCTAATACTAAAGAATCGTATTGCTTGACTATACAAGCCTCTATATCACATAGGTTGGATTCTCGAAAGTCTTGGCTTTCACTGTTGCATCAATCGCCCGAAGCATGAAGCCCGAGCCTCAAAGCCGGATAAGTAGATCAGGCTGATTGGCTTGACAGCGAAACCCACAGGGAGCCCACACCCGGGTCTATGATAAGGGTAACTATAAGGGATCTATAAGGGTACTATAATATATAGGGGCCTTCATAATCCTATAACTTTGCCTTCGGTTAGACTTTCAAGAGTTCTGATCCGCAAGCCCTCAATTTTCATACAGGGAACAACATTATTAGTGTTCAAGCCCGCCAATTGAACCCTGATGAACCCAATGTCTTTGAGCCCAGAAGCATGCCGCCGACTGCAACGCCGCAGTCGCTAGGAGCAGGAGGGATGTAGACGCCTCCCATGCGCGCACGTCGGTTTGGGTCAGGGTGCTTAAACCATATCCCCAGACCCCCGGAAAAATCTAGAAAGTAGATCCCCTAATTTGGGGCCCTATACTACTAAGGGTACTTTATAGGAAGCCTCTTTTTGGATCCTCCCGGGGGACTGGGTCTGCCAGGGCCAGAAGAATCCGTAACGAAAGCATAAAATACGGGAGTTTCCGAAAATAGAGGTCCCTAATAGAGCACCCTAGATAATAGGATCCTTATTATAAGAAGCCCCAAATAAGGCACCCCTAAATGTCGGAAACTCCCATATCCGGGGGCCGCCAGAATTCGCAGGCTCCACGTGCTCCATACGAAACATAGGACTTCGGATTTGACTCTACGGGGGTCGGGCTTTAACTTTAGGAAATGGGACTCTGCGTGGAAGACTTCGGCGAGCGGGGCTCTGAATCCAAGACCACGGATCCTGAAGTTCCCTAAGCTCTAATTCCTCAACCGCAAACACTAAGCCCTAAGCCGTAAACCTTGAGCCCTAAACCCTACACCCTAAACCCTGCAGGACGGACCAAAGTGGAAGTACCGCGCACCTACATCGTTGTACTCGCTGGTATTTTCCAGCCAGTCATGGATGTACTGGTTGGCCTTGCAGACATCAAAGAACCCAGACCTTCTAAAATCCTTTATCTCAAGAATATACTCTAATAGTATAGCAGGATCCCTACTCTGATTCTTTACTTGAAGGATAATGCAAGGTCTGGGAATGGTGCTTCCAAAAACTAGGGTACCGTCGGGGTCCTTGCAACAAGGATCCTGCTATGTAGGGTCTATCTTTGGGCCCTACTCCCCTATGGCGAGATAGGCTGCTTGTACCGCTTAGAGGGCAACCTTCTTCAACTTAATTTTCTTTGGAGTCTCAACTTAGGTCTGTTGAGGGTCTACGGGCTACATCGACGAGGGCAGCAGCTTCAAATGCCGAGCATGTCCGCCCACGAAACACGCACAGACACAGAGACAAATACAGAGAGACGCAAAAACAAATACACTTTCACAAACAACACACACAGAGACAGAAACAAATACAAGCTCACAAGACACACACGCACACACGGATGGGTATGGACAGCCCTTCGATCAGCAACCGAAAACTCTGAGCCCCAAGACACTACAACTTGAAAGAAGCTTTTGGAACTGTGGCACACTATAAAACACTCCCAAAGCCCTGGAAGACTGCATGAACAAAATAAAAAGGACCTGTTCGCGCCCTGTTAATCTGCAACAGCATTCTGGAGACTCTATAAACCCTAATTAATTGCATGAACATTGAACCTGCCAAGCTAGGCAGCCTAGCGACCTGCACGTTTAGTGCGCAGCCTCCCATCATCACGACTCCTTCCACCTGCGTCTGACTCGTCCCTATCTCTCCCTGCTATGTCTCTCTCTCCCTCTCTCTCTCTCTATCTCTCTCTCTCGCTCTCTCTCTCTCTCTCTCTCTCTCTCTCTCTCTCTCTCTCTCTCTCTCTCTCTCTCTCTCTCTCTCTCTCTCTCTCTCTATCTCTAAGACTCTCTACACTACTTCAAGTTTGCAAGCGTTAAATTTGACAAACCTAAGTATATACTAAGACTGGGGTTTAGGCTATTTTACGCTATGTTATAGTACAGGCATATCAAGACACCTGAAGTTTCGGGTTACCAATCATTCAGGCTCTTGCTTCCCTGAACTTGATGAGTGAAAAACCTTACTGACTGCACAGTACCCTGAGACTTCGAATAATCCACAATGGTACCCTGATAGAACCATTAAAAGCTGCTTGAAGCGCTCCTTCTTACGAGCTTTATAGTAACCCTTCTACTTGGAGGTTCATGGGTAGTTATAAGTGGGGTTATAAGCAGGGTAACTATACTTATAACTCATATTAGGGACTCATAACCCTACTTACAACTAGGCATGAACCTCCTTCTAGGACCCTTCAGGGAAACTGAGTCTTGAGCTCCTATGGTCCTATGGAATGCATGTAAATAAAGGCAGCATCGTCAAATCATGTCAAAACACTACTCAGAGACCCCCAAACTCCTTAATTACTAATTGACCGTGGAGGAACCTGACGTCCTATTGGGCTTCCCATGATGATGAAAGGAATGTTCCGTAATTAAGGGGAATAATACTACTACTACTAATAATAATAATAATATCAACTCTCTGGGTACCTCATCTGCAAAAAGCCGTACACAGCCGACACAGCGCACTCAAGGCCTCGAGGCATAGGTGCAACACTTTCTCAACAATGTGCTTGCCCTAAGGCTC
Organism: Symbiodinium sp. CCMP2592; assembly: GCA_905221615.1. Classification (NCBI taxonomy): domain Eukaryota; class Dinophyceae; order Suessiales; family Symbiodiniaceae; genus Symbiodinium; species Symbiodinium sp. CCMP2592. The sequence continues at coordinate 100,416 of CAJNDT010000245.1, forward strand.
CATGCAGACTACCACTAGGGAATCAGGCCTCAAAAACCATTCTAATAATGGAGTTTGAGGCCTAAATTCCATAATAGCAGTATATATGGACCCTCTTGGTTGGAGGACGATGGGAATTGGTAAGTAGGCTACGAGCACCTCAATTGGGGGTTGGAAGTATATCAAATATCTCGAGAAAGTCTTACTTTTTTACTCTAAATCGTCCCATGATCCTCATAAGCCTAAACCCTATAGATCCCAGGAGCAGCCAGTTTGAGGGGTCCTTTGATTCAGGAACTCCTTAACCTAGGATACCCAGTAACCTAAGAATAAAAAGGCCTCTCTTTTTGGTATTGGGTAACTTTATAAGGAACCTAGGACTACAAAAAGGGAATAAGGGTACTACTGGGCATCCTAGTAACTCTTTTGTCCTCTTAGCTTCACACCTAAAGTGCTGGGACGTAGGGCTTTCAGAGCTCCAAATGGGAGTTTCCGAAAATGAGGAGTACCTTATTTTGGGGTCCTCATAATAGGGATCCTACTATTTAGGGTACTATATTAGGGTCCCCTATTTTCGGAAACTCCCAAATGAAGCGATCGGGTAATGCCTCCCCATACAGTCCATAAATTGGGAACCAAGTGAGGCCTTTATGTATCTGCATTATGAATAAACTCTCACTTCGTCGGCGGCAGTAGCCAAACGAAACCCTGAATCCTTTGCTCAACCCAAAACCCCAAACAGGAACCCAGAGAGCCTAATACCCCTTAATTAAGGAATATAGCTTAAATCATAATATGAAGCCCTATACAATTTAAGCCATATTCCTTAATTAAGGGGTATTGGGCTCTCTGGGAAGCCGAAAGGCCCCAAGCATCGAGAAAGGCGCCTTGTGATGCGGAGTCAAGCGTTCCAGGAGGTCTTGTATCTCAGTCTGGCAGAGTTCTAAGACGGTTTAGTGCTGAAAGGGTTTATAGGGTTCTGGGGCCCATTATACCATACTTATAATAAGGAACCCCGCAAAAAAGTATTCGGCCCCTATAGCAGGCCCAGGGGGCCAAATCCCGAAGCCAAAACCTCGAACACGCAGCGCCCCGGACCTCTAAAGCCTCTAAATCCCTCAGGCTCTATATGTCCTCAAACCCCTAAGCTTTTGCGCCACCCCACCCTCCCCACCGCACCCTACTGTCAGCGCCGTTAAGACGTGAAAAAGTCAAGAGGCTAAAGACCTGCTTCGTTCTTCCCACTGGCGCTGGAGCTCTGCCGCGATGTCATGCCTTGGGTAGTAGGGTTTAGGGGTTGAGGTCCAGGCTGTCGGGTCTTTGAAAGGGCGCAGGGTTGAGGGTTCAAGTAAGGGCTCAGGACTTAAAGTGTACAGTCTTGGTTGAGTTTTCGTGTTGCGGGGATTATGAGCGCACTGACGTGGATTTAAGGTATACCCACCATGAATGAATCGAAACAACCCTCCGTTGTTAATGCTTTCAATCGAAGGAGGTCTATTATTCAGGTACTACAAAAGGGCCTTACAAAGATTTGGACGAAGCGTTAAGCCAGAAACCCCAAACCCAAAGCCTGAAACCCTAAACCCGAAACCCAGAACCAAGTTTTGGTCGTACTTCAGGCTTAAAGCTCATTGAGCGTCTGGCGGGCTTCTGGCTTATGGCTTCCGGTAGAATGCATTACCTATTTGCCCAGGATCCTAGGGGAAAATCTTTGGGATCAGGATTGGGGTTCTGTTGGGGGGCTTTAGGCTTCGGGCTTCAGGGCATTGGGGTTTAGGCTTCAGGGCCTTTGGGGGGCTTTTCGGGCTGGGCAGGGCTTGGGATATGGGCTTCAGGGCTCGAAGGTTTTAGGCTTGAGTTAGGGCCTTGAGCTTTCGGGTGTGGGGTTGGGGAGGGCTTGGGGTTTAGTTTTGGGACCGCGGTCTTACGTCAGGGGCTGTAAAGCTGAGATGAACCTGCGAAGAAGAAACATGTGACGCAAAATCAAGCATGCAGCCAGCAGCGCTCAAACTTAACACCTTCAGCTCGACTGCTACCCCCCATCACGAGACCCGGAAACACATGAACCATAGCGTCAGGGTGCTGGTTTTGCAGCGACTCGCAAGCGAGCTCAACTAGCTCCTCAAGGCGCAGCTATGTTCAGATATCAGGCCACAGCAGTTCATCCTACTGTTACTGTTACCCTGGAGGTTACAGTACAATTTGTTGATTAGAAGGACCGGGTTTACAGGACTATCCTGACATCATCAGAGTCAACGTCTGCACTGCGATGTGTGTTTCGCAATTTGAGCATGAAGAACGAAATCCTTTTCATGTTGGGATCTTTCACGTGTGAAGCTTGTTTGCGTTTATCTGCCTGCAGGTAACTCGCTTCTTTCTTTGCTCTTGACCTGTTTGTCGTGCGCTTCTCAAACGTGTTGCTGCAGGAGTGTCCGCGTTCCAAAGGTGCTGTAATTTTACTGGTAGGCCCTTGAGCTTCTTCTGCTTAGTTGACCTGGTCTGACAGCGATTTGATTGTTAAACACACATTGTCGGGTGGTTCCTGGGCGCGATTAGGCTAGCGTGGAACTTTATGTGGGCAGTCTAGAGACAAAAACTCTAAAACTCAGAAATCCAAACCCGGTCATCCCTAAAGCCTAAAAGTCAGAAACCCTAAACCCTAAACCCTAAACCCTAAAAGTCAGAAATCCTGAACCCTAAAAGTCAGAAACCCTGAACCCTAAACCCTAGGACTTAGAGACCCTACACCTTATTAATCCCTGTAAGCGCTATACATCCTAAACGCCCTCTTCCCGCGGCTCCCTGGGAACGAAGCCCTTCCAAGAGAAGGACTCGTTCCGGGCAGCGGGATCGAACGATGCACCTGGAAATGTGTGGGCTAAATATGAGGCAGGAAGGGTTTTGGGTGTAGTGTAGCGTATATGTAGCTACATTGGGGACTATATGGGGGCTACCACCCCTAAACCCTAAAGCCCCCCTAAACCCTAAACTCAAACCTGAACTACACCCCACAAAGGCCCAAGTCCCAAGCCACCAAGCCGACACCTTAAGCTGAAAAGCCCGAAAGAAGGTTAAGGGTTTTGGATGTAGGGTTAGGGTTTAGGGTTTAGGGTTAGGGTTTGGGCTTTAGGGTTTAGGGCTTGGGGTTTAGGGATGTTGGGCAGAGTTGGCCCCAAACCCCTAAACCCCACATGCCCGAACTAAAGTTCTAATTCGAAACCTCTGAAACCTAAAAACCTTGCATTGCTACGGCTATTTATGTTTTGTGGAACATACACGCACACTTGAAACAAAACAGGGCTGCCACGGACGAAAGGACTTGAAGGGAATGTTCCTCTGGAAGACCCTTGGTATAACACACTTTACGTGCAGCATGTAAGGGGGTGCATCCTATGCACTGCCTGTCGGGGGATAACCCTAACTCCCATTCCCAGAAATCCTACGCCTTAGTTTGATAAGCCACAAAAACTAGGATACCCAGTAACCTAGGAATAGAAAGGCCTCTCTTTTTGGTATTGGGTAACTTTATAAGGAACCTAGGACTACAAAAAGGGAATAAGGGCATCATCCCAAAAAGTGTAAAGTGCGCTCACTTAGCTAGTAAGCACACGCTATGAACCCCAAAGCTTTATCTTCTACGACAGGCATGACCTTAATCTTCACTCAGACAGCCGGGCGTTACCTCGCTAGGGCTTCGGGTTTCGGGTTAGGATCTAGGGTGTAGGTTTAGGGCTTCGGCTAGACCTAAGAGCAGCCTAGGAATAGAAAGGGTGCCCTTTTTGTTTAGAGGGAGCTATAAGGGAACCTAAACCCTAAAAAAGGAACAAGGGCTGACTCTGGGTCCTAGTCGGGTTTCGGGTTTAGGGGTTTAGGGGTGTCGGTTCTAGGTTAGGCCCTCAACCCTAAGACTCGAAGCCCCGAACCCTAAAATGAACAACTTTAGGGTTTACGGCTTTAGGGATTCGCAGTTTAGGGTCTAAAGGGAACTCGATTAATGGTAGGATCCCCTATAATTTACCTTAAAGGGGTTAGGATAATGATATTCCAACTTTCTGGCTTTTACCTTAAGGGTGGCTGAAAAGCAGAAATGTCCAGACTCGTCCGACCTCCGAGCATTTTGCTCATCAGCTTTGCCACCTCGGAGCATCGCAACTGGTGGGGGGGGGGGGGGGGCGGGATTCCTCAAAGGGTACTGTGGGATTTTCTAGGAGAGTTACCTTTAAGGGGGGTCGGTTACGATAGGGGGTCCGGTTCCCTCAACGGCTGCTTCCAGAGTTCCATAGCAAGGGCTTCGGGTTTACAGGGCTTTAGGGTTCAAGCAAGTACAAGTAAGGCAAAACCCGGTGAACCCGTTGTACAAATCTTCATAAGCCCGCTCATAAGAAACAACCTAAACCCTAAACCCTAAACCCTAAACCCTAAACCCTAAACCCTAAACCATAAGAAGCAAGACTAAACTAAAGCTTAAGCGTTGCTTGCAGGCCTCAACTCGGAGTCTCAGAAACCAAAGCGGCCTTGAAAGACACACTGCTTTGTTTAAATGTAGTTTTCTGTGTGGGAACCTCATCATTAAAGCTCAAACACCAAAAGCCTGCATAGAAAACACCTCTACTTCCAGCCCCCTTAAACCACAAAACGAAAGAAGTCAACTCCAAACCCCTAACCCTGAACCCGTGACTTCGATGATAAGCGTCGGAAGAGTGAATGATATTTGCCATCCATTATACTCTCGGTGTCGATATAGTATAGTCCTGAACCTTAAGCCCGCAAACATCCCTAAACCTGAAAACCCTCCACCTATGATTTCTAGCCTCGCTGGAAGAAACCAGAACCCAAATTCCCAAACCTAGCACCCCAATATAGCGGCGTGAGAAATTAATCAGAATAGGGCTTTGGAATCCATTGTACTATAAGTATAAGAAGGAACCCCCCGACAATAGTATAGCCAGCTAATTCAGGGCCCGGATATTGTACCCTTACAAGCCCTTATAGTCGCCCCTATATACCCCTTTAAAGGAACACCGAAATTCAAGGAATAGTATAGGCCCCTGTATTAGTACCCTAAGGGTCCAGGTATATAATATTCAAGGAGTCTCCTAACTATCGAGCCACATAACTACTATCCTAAACCCAAGTACCTAATTATTGGGCCCTTTGGACCTAGAATACCCTTACAAACCCTTATCGTAGCCCTTATTACATACCCCTTTTAACGGAACCCCGAAAGAATAGTATGGGCAATCATTTAGGCCCCTGTGTTCGGGAGCAGGATCTCCTCTGGGGCCAAAGTACGCCCCGCTGGACGCGGGGATTCCGAACGCTCCGGGAAAACGCAGCGTATCCTTGGCTGACTTCTGAACCCCTCCAAAAAGTTAAACTTTTATCCTCTTTATTATGGCTCATATAGAAACCCAAAAAGTTAATTTCATAAGAGCCAACCAGAAGAACGCCAAGTATCCCATGACCTTCCCGGCATCTGCCAGCCTTGCGTTTACGGAGCGCTAAGAGTTGCAAAGGCTGCTTTTTCTGGGCTTCGTGCAATGTATAAGGCTTTAGTCAGGATTTTGTTAGCACGGTTTTATGATATGACCTTCCCTTTGGCAAGAGCCTTACATGGGTTCGTTTCCAAAGGTGAAAAGACAACATTTCGGAAATAAGATGATTACGGCTGCTGTATTTAAACCTACTTCAAGTAAGAATCCTGCTCTTTGGGGTCTACGACAAGAACACCGGATTATCCGAAATCTCCGTCTTCAAGGCATAACGGTGTTGTAGGGGAAGGTTGGGGAACTTTGATTTTTTGTTGGTTGAAAACACTGTCACCAAACAGCATGGAGGGATCTACTCCCCTTAAGGAGTTTGCACACAAGCACACGTGTGGAGACCCCGATGTTGAAAAAACGAAAACCAAAACACCACCCATACGGCCAAAAGAACGCAGTTCGGAGAATTGGTTAGTCGAGGTGCCAGGGATTCGATTTCACAGGTTCGAGTTGGTTTAGGGCTAAGGGTCTAGTTTGGTGTTTGGGGTGAAGCATGGGAGAAGAAAAAACCGAGAGAGGCTCCATAGCTCGTAGGGTCCTGTCTGTGTATTATATGATAGGACATGCAAAGAGTCCGGCATTGCCTGCTTGTTAAGCTCCTCAAGCTGAACCCCGCCCAAAAGCATTCAATGTCACACCTGTTTTAAGCTACCCTCCTTTCTTGTAAGAAGTTCCGGGTTATGAAAATTGATTCGAATGAAAATTTCTGGGTTTCAGTGGTTGACTCGCGTGCACAGTTCAACCGTCGTTGGCATCTACAAGTCGGGCTGCATTTTGCCTCAAAACCCAAAGCTCCCAAAATCCTAAACTGCCGATGATGGAACCCTTAATATGAACCCTTTATGGGAACACGACTCCCTACTAAACCCCTACAGGCTAAAACCCCTTTTGGCCTCCTATGATGATCTGCCGAGACTCAAGTTGTAGCTCGGCCGCGCGACGCGGTAGGGAAACCAGGGCGTCTTTGGCTCGGTCTCGAGCCGCTCGCACAGCCATTTCTGGGATACGCGGCAGAGGTTTAGGGTTTAGGGTTTTCGAAGGACAGTTTGCGACATTTGTGAAGAACGGCTCACGGGTTTAGGGTGTGGGGCACAGGGATGCTGCTTGTACTCTTCTTGTGGTGGAAGGGTATATTTTGCCGAAAACCAGGATGACAAGCCGTTGCTTCTGAAGGGGCTTGAATGCACACTCCCCGCAACTGCTCTGCAGGAGGGTGACTCTAGTGTCAGCACGCAATGCATGGGGAGGTTACCAGGTTGCTTCCTTCGTTGCTCGACAGTGCGGTTCCTTTTGCAATTCTCCGGGTTCTGGCTATTCATCACAAGGAAGGCACACTATCTACACCCTATGAACCATGGTAACAACACTTAGGCTCCTTAGGTGAATTCAGGAAACACCCAACAACAACTATCGGGTTTCAAGACTCAGCCCAGGACTTGTGTAAACCAAGTTTCTGACAATGATGGAAATAATGAATCCCAAACCCCCAACCCTAAAACCTTAAGATATCACACTGGTGTCCTCTCAACCTAAGACCGGACCGAGGTGCCAGGACAGTCTTCCCTTCGGGGTAGATCTCCGTCATGAGGAGGGTGAGGCTATGGTAAGCATCTCGGCTAGCGGACGACATCGGATGCGCGGACTGCCTGAAACCATTAAACCCTACCTGGAGGTTCATGGGTAGTTATAATAAGTGGGGTGATAAGTAGGGTAACTATACCTATGACTCCTATTAGGGGACTTATAACTCTACTTATAACTACCCATGAACCTCCAAGTACTACAGGGGCCTTCATGCTTCAAGCCAATGCAACAAGAGCTAGAGTAAGCCGATGTCAGCAATATGAGGGAAAGTCTGCTGTCTGGTAATGTGTCGGTTGGCTTTGGCTGCTGATGGGAGCAGGGTGCTGGGATTTCCTCTTCAATCCGAGACTGTCATCAGCTTCTTCTTTGCCATGTCTTGCCCTTAACCTCAGAGGTCTCAGCAATACGCAACCTTTTTTGATTCCTAATCGCACATGCGTGCCTCGCAAGCAGGGCCTGTAATACAGGGGCCTTAATAATAATTAGGATAGAGTTTTGGGGGCCCACTATACTATACAAGAATGTAGTAAGGAGCCCCAAGGATAGTATTGGTAATTATTCAGTCAGTCTGCAGAGGATATAACGTGAGTGAAACAACCAAGACAGGCTGAGTGCAGTTCCTGAGGCTGAAGGACGACATGATCCTTGAAAGTATCGTCTGGTACTTGGAGGTTCATGTTATAAGTCCCCTAATAGGAGTCATAAGTACAGGTACCCTACTTATAACCCCACTTACAACTACCCATGAACCTCCAAGTACCCTGTATCTGTATCTTATACCTGTAACCTTGGGAAAGGAGCTGCAACATGAAGTCTTTTGGAGGTTCAGTTCATGCTGTAAGGAACCCGAGACTCAAGTCTGTGCCACCCGGAACAGCGGTGAGCCGAGCAGCTTGCGAAGTTCGCATCCAGCCGGCCTATTCCTCAGGTGCTGTCGAAGCAGCTGTGTGGTTCGGTGTGGGGTTCAATCCTGGAGGCTCCAAATAGCCCAAAGTAGGTTATCCGCTTTGTTTAGCGGCGGGGGGGGGGGGGGGGGGGGTCTTGCTTGGCTCACACCCTGACCGCTGCCTGTGGTTTGGTTGGAAAAACCTGCAGGGAAGTCATACTATTTGGCCGCTGAGTTCGGTGCTGGTGGCAACTTGCGTGTCGAGAAGCGGTGGATGTTGTTCCCCTCGCCATAATACGCCACATATACGCCGTCCTGATCGGTTTTATCAGGTTTCTGGTGGCAGGTGCAAGATGCGAATCTCGCAGTCTTTCCTCCGTTCCATGCAAATCAGCTTTAACAGGAGTCGCCCTACGCTGTGTCTGACAACAATACAATATGCCCAACTCCTTATACTGACTGTGATCCAGACTACGGCTGTGGTCATGGTATTGTGAGCTGCAACCTCTAAGCGATGGAGTTCGCGCATTCGGTCGCAAACAAACTGGTCCCAGAACCCATATTCCCACAATCTAAACTGAACTAGTCGTCTGTGAACCACCAGGATAGTACAGGATGGGTAACCCAACACCCTAAATCCGGTACAAACATGATCGATTCTAGGGTTTTTGGATGTAGGGAGTAATGGTTTGGAGTTGCCGTGACAAAATCTCGAGGGTCCATGTATCCATACCGCATAGAGTGTATTCGACAGGCAAACTACTCTGATATAGGAAACGTTGAGGCTAAACTACAAGATATATACCCACATGGGAACTGGGGTTTCAGGGTTTGAAGGTTTTTGGCTTTAAAGATCAAGGCTTAGGGTACTAACTAGTTGGGGGGGTTCAAACGCAAATAGCATGCTGCCATTGTGGAATCATATCCTGAAACCTTGTCTAGTTTGGAGCTATGTTACTGATAACAGATAAGCCCTAAAGGTCTTTTCTCTGTGCCACCACCTTAAACGCCTAAACCCAAAATCCCTAAACCGTAACCTAAACCCTAAACCCATAAACCCAAAACCCCTAAACCCCTTGCGACACCCCTAAACCCTACAGGTGCCCCGATCCCCAGAAAGCCGAAGCAACTACCGCAGCGCTTTATATAGGGGGTCTAGAGAGCCCAGGACCATGATGTATCATATAAGTATTCCTTATTTACGGTTTTTGGTACCCAAAACGGCCCAAAAGTCCTAGAATAGTGAGTCCTTGGACCCTTAGGATAAGGCTTTTGGGAGATCTGGAGCCCTAAAATTACGTTCTCTGCGGCTTTATGGCGCGTGTACAAAGGACCTCTGGGGCCTGTTGTACTTGGAGGTTCATGGGTAGTTATAAGCAGGGTTACAAGGGTTCCGTTAAGGGATCCTTTAAGGGTTCTAGAGGGTTTAGGGATTATAGAGTTTTGGGGTAGTTATAAGTAGGGTTATAAGTCCCCGAATATGAGTGATAAGTATAGTTGCCCTACTTAAGACCCTACTTAGAACTGCCCATGAACCTCCAAGTAGGGCCTGTTGTGGGGATGGTATTTAGACAATCAACCCCCGCTTTCGACACGAAGCAGTGCGGGTGAAGTAGGTCCTCGCCACCGCCATCGTAAGAGACGACCTCGGAGAGACAGTGGCGCCCCCCTAAAGTAAAAGCCAGAAAGTTGGAATATGATTATCCTAAACCCTTCTATGGTAAATTATAGGGTATCCTACCATGAAACCACATTCCAACTTTCTGGAGTTCCCTTTAAATCCTAAACCCCACAGTACAAACAAACATAAACTAGGATACCCAGTAACCTAGGAATAAAAAGGCCTCTCTTTTTGGTATTGGGTAACTTAATAAGGAACCTAGGACTACAAAAAGGGAATAAGGGTACTACTGGGCATCCTAGTAAAGCATGAACGTACACGAATCTTCCTTGTAGCTAACTCTCCCCAAACCCCTTTGACCTCCCGTGACGATGCAACACCCGGTTGATGATATAAATCCTGCATTACCCATAATAAGGAATATACCAGAATTCCCATAGGTAGGGGTCCTTAAGGTAATGCAGAATTCATATCATCAACCATCGGATCCACGGGGAACTTGACGCTTCTACTGTCGGTTTGTTCGAGTGTTCTACGCCTAGGTCCATCAATGATGAGGCTACCCTTTTGCCTGGTATTCAGTTTGAGTAAGGGAAGCGGAAATCAAAAAGGGCAAAAGGGCACTGCTGGGGAAGCTAGACACGGGATCTAGATTGTAGGGGTTGCGAGACCAGTTTGCAGAAGCTTAATGTGGGGGTCGGTTTAGGAATATAGGCTCTTTTAATGCGTCGGCTCCGGGGCTAATTCCGAATCTGACAAAAAAATTTGGGTGTTCTAATTAATGCGTTTTTTTTTTGGCTGGGGTGATTTTTTGGTGGCGGGGCTGTGCTATTTGCTGATGGTCAATCTTAAGGCAGCCACGACCTAAACCCCCACCCAAACCCCCACCCAACCCTAAAACCCTGGCCCTGAAGCCCGAAAATCTCTTGCAGAATTGTTTCGCTTATTGGGGCGTCAGGAATGAAAATCTGTACTACTACTGTACTACTACTGTACTACTATTCTACTATACCTTGATTATTGGGGGGGGCTGCTAGGGTGAACCGCCGAATCGGGGATTGGACCCTAGCTCAAAAGAGGCCTCTCCAGTACTAAAGTTTGTATAAAAAATTAAGTTTTGGGTCGAATCTGGACCGACCCCCCTTTGGAAGGGTTTAGGGCTTAGGGTTCAGGGTTTGTTATAGGGTTTAGGAGTGTAGGATTCTTTAGGGTTTAGGGTTCGGGGTTTAGGGTTTCAGGCGCTGGCTTTATGCTTTGCTTATTGGGGGAATGTACTCACTGGCTTTATGCTTTGCTTATTGGTACTATTTCTGTACTATTACTGTATTACTACTGTACTACTGTACTACTGTGGTACTACTACTGTACTACTAGTGTACTACTGTACTACTATTGTACTACTACTGTACGACTACTGTACTACTATTGTACTACTACTGTACTGTTATCGTACTACTACTGTACTACTATTGTACTACCACTGTACTACTGTTGTATTACTATTGTACTACTGCACTATTATTGTACTACTACTGTACTACTACTGTACTATTATTGTACTACGGTACTATAATCGTACTACTGCTGTACTACCACTGTACTACTATTGTGCTACTATTGTACCTTGATTATTGGGGGGGCTGCTAGGGTGAACCGCCGAATCGGGGATTGGACCCTAGCTCAAAAGAGGCCTCTCCAGTACTAAAGTTTGTATAAAAAATTAAGTTTTGGGTCGAATCTGGACCGACCCCCCTTTGGAAGGGTTTAGGGCTTAGGGTTCAGGGTTTGTTATAGGGTTTAGGAGTGTAGGATTCTTTAGGGTTTAGGGTTCGGGGTTTAAGGTTTCAGGCGCTGGCTTTATGCTTTGCTTATTGGGGGAATGTACTCACTGGCTTTATGCTTTGCTTATTGGTACTATTTCTGTACTATTACTGTATTACTACTGTACTACTGTACTACTGTGGTACTACTACTGTACTACTAGTGTACTACTGTACTACTATTGTACTACTACTGTACGATTACTGTACTACTATTGTACTACTGTACTGTTATCGTACTACTACTGTACTACTATTGTACTACCACTGTACTACTGTTGTATTACTATTGTACTACTGCACTATTATTGTACTACTACTGTACTACTACTGTACTATTATTGTACTACGGTACTATAATCGTACTACTGCTGTACTACTACTGTACTACTATTGTGCTACTATTGTACTACTGTATTATTATTGTACTAATACTGTACTACTATTGTACTACCACTGTACTACTGTTGTATTACTATTGTACTACTGCATTATTATTATACTACTACTGTACTACTACTGTACTACTATTCTACTATACCTTGATTATTGGGGGGGGCTGCTAGGGTGAACCGCCGAATCGGGGATTGGACCCTAGCTCAAAAGAGGCCTCTCCAGTACTAAAGTTTGTATAAAAAATTAAGTTTTGGGTCGAATCTGGACCGACTCCCCTTTGGAAGGGTTTAGGGCTCAGGGTTTAGGGTTTGTTATAGGGTCTAGGAGTTTAGGATTCGTTAGGGTTTAGGGTTCAGGGTTTAGGGTTTCAAGCGCTGGCCCAGACCCCCCCGACCCCCGACCGCGCAGTCGCGCAGAACCGCAGACCCTGCACCCAAGCCAGCCCCCAAACCCCGGCACCTCCCAATTCCCTGCCACTCAGACCGACCGCTGACCCCTGTCCGGGGCTACCGGTTCCAAATTAAAGAGAATTTTTTTTTTGGTCGGGGGGGGGGGGTACCCCACTATTAATCCGACCGCCACATTATTCTAATACCCTAGACCCTAAACCCCTAAACCCCTAAACACTAAAGCCCTAAACCCTGAACCCTCAACCCTAAACCCCAAACCCTAACTGATGATTCAGGCCCGTGTATCTCCCATTCGCTATGGTAAACTACGGGTGTAATGCTTGGGGCTTATGGCGCAGGCGTCGTCCCGGAAACCAACGCCTGCCCCTGGAATCCTAGAAGCGGACTTGGCGACACCATGGGATCATGGTTTAGGGTTTTGGGATTATAGGAGTTATAAGGTTTAGGGATTAGGGCCTAGTACTATGGGATTAAAGGGTTTAGGGCCGTTGAGGGATTAGGTTGGGGTTTCAGGTGGGCCGGTACACCATAGCTGCACAGGGCCTTCACAAGTTCAAGCATTCTAAGATGGGTCAACTATGAGGCCAAAAAGTTGAAAAACAAAACCATTGGCTATCTAAGGTGCAGGCGAATGGGCTTCTAGGGAACAGAACAGACCGTGACGGCCCTAAGCCCTAACTCTGAGTCGTCAGCTCAACAATACAAGACCTGAAACCTCTGCATGTCGGGTATCATGGGGAACTAAAGGTTAACCTTTTGGTGATTATATTATAGGGATTATATAGGGGCTATACTACCCAAAAGGGTAAAGGTTACCTGCTCTACTACTAGGAAGCAACATCTCTCGGTTCTGGTTGTGGGCTGTGAGTTTGAGGTCTAGGCTCGAATTCCCCGATTCTGGTATTTTGGGCTTGGGGTTGGGGGTTTAAATTCGGTGGCCTCTGCCCCAAGAACCTGCAAAAAGCTGCAGGCTCAGGGCCGAGTTGCTGTTGTCTTGCTTTAGGGGAGAATTTTCTGTGACTTTTGGGGTGCAGGATTTACTGCGAATTTTGAAACTTTTTTTTGCGATCCAGGAAAAATCAATTAACTAGCTTTTCTTGGGTGCGCTCCTGAAAGGATCATGGGACTTAGTAACTAGGGTTATAATTAGGGTAACTGTACTTATAGCTACTTATAACCCCAATTAAGGTACTTATAACCTTACTTACTAAGTCCCATGATGCCCATTATAGAACCCCTAGAGATCCCTTTAAGGAGCCCTGTTATAGAACCCAAAAGTACCCTTATTAAAAGGAGCCCTAAACCTTACTCACTACGTGCCATGACCCTCCAAGTAGACCCTAAACCCCCTTATAGATCCCATTACAGGAACCCTTATAGATCCCTTTTAAAGGAACCCTAAACCCTGAACCTTACTTACTAAGTCCCATGATCCTCCAAGTATTTTCGGTGCCCAGCCCAGGCGAGGATCGAGAGATCTGGAGAATGGCGAAGCGATATGGCCGAAGAGGGCATGGCCGTCGTGGTGGTGGATGTAACGCCACTCCTTCCTAGGCACCAACACTTGGGGCTAAAGGCTTAAGGGTTTAAGGCTTGGGGCTTTCGCCTTAGGTAAGGGCTAAGGGCTAAAAGGCAACAACAGCGACCTTCGTCTTAAAGATGCTGTATTTCACCTTAACAAACCTTGTAATGCCCACGGGGCATTTACGAAGTAGCTTTACGAAGCGAGCAAAGCTCCAACAAAAAACCTCAGAACACGATAGGGGCCTTAATAATCAAAGCAAGGTTTTTCGGCCCACTACACTAGAATCATCATAAGCAACTCTCAAAATAGTACAGGTACCTATTAAGGCCCTCATATTACATCCTCCTGGTTTCACTTTGAAGATTTGCTCCACCAGGTCGGGCATATCCAGCATTCCCGGCGCATCCACCACGACCTGGGAATCCCACAAGAGAAGCCATAAACCAAGTCTAGCCTCTATGTGTGAGCCCTGAAACAAGTAGGTTCCGTGGGGCTTAGGCAAACCGTCTATCAGGCATCCTCCAAGCCTTAAGCCCCAAAGCTCTAAAGGAAACCACGTCTACTCTAACCATCAAGGCCCTTGTACTAAACCCCCATAATACCCCTTATAGTAATCCTGATAGACCCCTTTAAAAGGAGCCCTGTTCTAATTATTGTGCCCCCTACTCAAGGTCTTGAGCTCCGCATCCCCAACCCCAGCTTTGGGACATCATCCAATCGGCAGCATTACTGTTGATGGTATAAATCCTGCATTACCCATAATAAGGAATATACCATAATTGCCATAGTTTAGGGCCATTACGATAATGCAGGATTTATATCATCAACCGATTAGTACTCTGAGAGGCTCCTTTCAGGGCACCTTTAAGGGGTCCCTTAAGGGGGGGGCCCTACACAGAAACCCTTTGAGGAACTCGTAATACGGAACCGTCAACAGCCTCAGCATCCTAGCGGAGGCATCCTTCGATTTCGCTGAAAAGGGAACCCTCAACCCTCACAATCCTTACCTGTGACCCCAAACCCTATAGAAATAGTAGGTTATTACCCTTGAATTATAGGGTCTACCCCCTAGAACGGTAGGTTTTTGGATCCACAGGTAGTTCTTAGTAAGGAACCCTCAAGAGCCTGGTTATCCCACTCAGGCATCCTTGTAGTACCCTTGTGGGGCCCTTCAAAAAGGAACCCTTAAAAGAACCCTAAGCCCTAAACCCACGAATGGTACCCTAATTCAGAGAAGTACTCTTAGAGTACCCTTTATACAAAAGGACCCTCTGCGCTTATAGAAAGGACCCTCAAAAAATCCCAGCGGCAGCGTAGTCCATCTCGGTTGGACATTTGCTGCGCCCAGCACACTCACAGCGATCGCGGAGGACGCGCAAAGCTTGAAGCCACTCTTCTCGGTATCCTCAGTAGCTGGGTTCTATATGTTTTGGGTTTGGGGGTTTAGGGTTTCTTTGAAGCCACTCTACGCTGTATCCTCGGTAGCAGGGTTCTATAATGTTATTCTTCTGGTGGGAATGGGTTTTATGGGATTTTTATGAGGGTTTTAGTATTACCCTCGGTACCAAGGTCTAGGGCTTAGGCTTTGGGGCATACTGGTGTTCTATCCGGGTGTTCTTAGAAGGGTTTCATGGGTGTGTAAGGGATTTATCGTAATTTCTGTGGGCGTTACGATCCTCGCCAGCAGGGCTCTATATGGACTTTATGACAGAGGTCGCAGGTTTGTCGAATTGCGGCTTACACTGTTTCTGAGGGCCTTGTAGGGTCTTATACAGTCTTGTTGGAATACGATGCAGTAAACCGCACACCAAACCTCCCAACCTAAATCAGGCCTAGTAGTGTGAACCACTTGTCGATGATACACAAAGCAGAGCATCACATATCCGAAAACTGGTTCCAGCTAAAAGCTTTCTATGAAATGTTACCAGGATGTACCAAGGTTCCCCGGTTGGCAGGGCTGTGCATAGGGTTGCCGTAGCCCATGATCATGTAGTAGCGCTTGCCAAAGTATCTGCACGCCACAACCCACGTGGTCTAAGTACCATATAGTCTAACCTGTAGTGTATATGTATATATATATATATATATATATATATATATATATATACATACCCTTCTGGCCAACATGTCTACTATGTAGGTACACAGAGACCTTGGGGAGGTTGGGGGCTAACCAGTAGCACCAAACCCAGCTATGGCCTCTGAAGTCTTATAAGTGTAGGGCACCCTTTCAGAGCCACATGAAGGTCTTGGATTTTGAGGGTATGGGTCCTTGCCAGAGACACAAACAGATAAACATATACATACATATATACATACATATATATATATGTACACACACCTGTATGTATCTATACATCATACCTCTAGTGTGTATGTGTGTGGGTACATATATATATATATATAAACGAAGATAAGTGTAGCCTGTGGGTAACAAAAAAGGAATCCAAACCCTGCGCGGCCGAATGGTCTGTCGAATTTTCAAGGCTTCCCAGCTTTGCACGGGATCTGGACATTGACATGGGCTGAATCAGCCGACCAAAACATGTGAGCACGTTTGGATTTCCGCTTGTTTGGATTTCCGCTTTCTTGAAGGTCCTAGCTTGCTGTACTCCAACCTAGTATCGGTAACTATGTAGGCGCCTACATGTGCTGGCTGTCACAAGTGCAAATTCGGTACGCGGTTGGGCTCCGGCTTCTCACTTTGGCAGACTCATACTTTTGATGATATATATCTTGCATTACCATAATAAGGAAGATACCATATTTCCTATAGTCTAGGCACATTCAGGTAATGCAGGATTTATATCATCAACTGTAGTGAGCCTGGAAATTCCTGCTACCCATGGTCTGCCTACCTAGCTTTTGCTCAATTTCTGAACACATGGTCGATCTTCTTCGCTGTGGCTCCTTTGAGGTTAGCTAGATGCTTTCTGGGGATTGTTCTCGACAGGGGATACGAAGTAATCGAGTTATGTCAACAGGGCCAAGCAAGGTGCAGAGCCAACCGCTAAGCAACACACATCCGCACGTTTATGTAGGACTTCACTGCGTTTAGGCCTTTATATACCAGCTCCCGAGGATTTGAAGTTGCATGTCCTTTGCTGAAGATGGGATCCAAACAGACCCTCACCAAGCAAGCCACCGGAGCCCTCTGACTTTTACACCTCTGCCTCCAAGAGGCAAAATGCTGCTATCCTCAAACCTTCAGAACACCAAAACCCGCGGTACTGATACCGTAAAGTGCATAACCTCACGAAGCCAGCATGGAGGATGCCTCTCCAGCTCAAGAATGCACTGAATCTCCCCACCAATGCCTGTGCAGGAGCGTACTCTCGGGAGACTAGGGATCAATAAGCTCGACAACTTCAGGGGCCCTTCATAACTAGAACTAGGGTTTGGCGGCACATTACAGTATAACGATAACAACAACAGTCCCCTAAACCCTAAACCCCGTAACAACAGCAATCATGATGGTAAAACATGTGGGAGCCCTCCCTCGTATTCTCGGGCCTGGTGTTGTTAAGTACTCACCGGCCCTTCTATAACTGTAGGGCTGTAGGGGGTCCCAAAGGGTCCTAGGTACTACTATGGGAGATACTTGCCCAAATCATAATAGCAATTCCTATGGAAGAGACCCTACATTCTACTATATAGGTACATTGGACCCTTTGTGGATTTTGGGATCAGAGTGGATCAGAGATTTTGCAGCTTCAATTTGGCTGTAGCACTCTACTTCGAGGTGCTTGGGTAATGGTTTTTGCGTGTCGCTTTTTGTGTTATGGCTTAGTTTCTAGGGATCTTCATAGGGAATCGTTTGGATACTGCCCCCATACAGTAACAGTCCATAATAGGGCTACTATCAAGGGCCTAATATATCTATACTATGAATATTATCCAACTGTTACTGAGTGTGGGCAGTATCCAGGGAATCGTCTATGGCTCGGGAAGGTTCGAGGCATCAGCTCGAATGCTTTCGAGTTTGCGTGGACCCCAACTACATACAGTAGAAGCCTAAAAGTTGGAAACCCAATAGCCTCATTCCTTAAGACTCATATATAGGGAATCCCCGCACTATTTGGCCTTAATCCGGTTTCCAACTTTATGGGGTTCACTGTAGGCCTCGGGAGCTTTGGGCCAAACATATTCTAAATATACTACAGATAGCGACTAGTAGCACATATTAGCGCAGTAGTTCCGATCCCTATGTTATGCCCACTACTTCAATTTTCTTCAAGTCAGACCCATGATATAAAAAGGTACTCAATCTAAACTTGAAAACTTGTACAAGGACCCATTCTGTGCAAAGTTCACTCAGTTTGCTCACGTCAGACCCTTGAGACACTCGATTTTTCGACACAAGCCCCATCTGCCGCTTGGGCTGCGCCTAGCACGAGGTGCGTGTCATGGCCCAAATGAATGGACAGCACAACCGTCTCCCTCGGCTGAGAGAGTGCTGCTTAGACGACACAAAAGAAGGCACGGATTGCAAGTATATTACTACGGAAGCCTGACTGGATGCAGAAGTCCAAATGTAGAAATGCACGCAGCGGCCCCAAATTTGTCTTGCTGGTTGTACAAGTACAGTTGCAGCTGTGACATGTCCTTTGATAGAAATTCGGCGTTCGCGGCCCTCGAGCCCCCGGAAGTTAGTGCAAAATACGCAACCGACACCGCCGAGAAAAAGCAGTGGAAAGTCTCCTGAGAAGCCCATGTTTGCTACCGCTACGGAAAAGACTCCCTAAACCCCAAGGGCCTACGGCTCAAACAACTGATGATCCTGTCACGCGCTCTGGCTCAAATGCTTAAGACCTAAACCCCTGAACTGCAGAATTTTCATCCGGGGCAATGTAGGAACCTGATCAAGAAACCCCTGGGCCCATAGCCCCAAAATAATAGGGTTCATATAAGGAACCCGAATAAAGGCCCAAGCTTTCTTAAGCAGGTTCCTACATTCTCTCGTTATCTCCCCTCTATCCCCTACAGTTCCCCTATAGACCCCTTATACTATAATCCCCTTAGAGCCAGAATACAAACACTATTTCGAGTATTCTCTTGGGTCTTATATGAACGAAAATAACGAAAACCCTAAACCCTAAACCTTAAACCGTAAGGAGACTATAGTTTAAGGAACCCTAAGGTCTATTCCTCAATAAAGGGATACCCACTTCTTGGGCACCGGGGGAACCCAAGGCTCTTGAACAAAAAAACCCTCCACGCAGAACTCCGAACCCTAGGGCCCCCAAAAAAGCACAGAAGCAAAACTTAGGATAGGGATATCCCATATAAACCCCTCAGAAGAAAGCCCAATATGGTAGGGATATCCCGGTAAAATGCTTATTCTTATGTGCTTTTTGGGCCCCTCAAACCCTGAAACCTAAGCCCCGGAGGCCCCCACACGTAGTTTTAAGGGTTCCTTTAAGGGTCACTTCAAAGGGATCTATAGTGGCTCTAGAAGGGCATAGAGTTTAGGACTTTCTTGGAGGTTCATGTTCATGGGTAGTTATAAGGGGGTTATATAAGAAGGGTAACTATGCTTGTAATTCATGTTGGGAGACTTATTACCCTACTTGTAACTAACCAAAAGACTCCAAGTGAAAGTCCGGAATCCCAACAACCACAAGGATTCCTAGGTAACTATACCTACGTAGTAGAAGGTAGGCCTTCTATGGTAGGAGTTACCATTATGATTTGGGAAAGTATCCCCAGCATAGCAGTACCTGGGACCTTTGGAAACCATACTCCTTCTAGGAACTCATATAGGAGCCTTGCTTTTAACGAAACCTTTGAAGAACCCTACCTCACGTGATGGCTGAGAGGCTCTCGCTCGACCAGAGATGGCAGGCGGAAGCCGTAACTTGGCTTTCAAGATGTAAGGGTGTAGGGACTGGGAGTTTGAGGTTGATTTTTCTTGGTTTTTTTGGTGGGGTTTACGGGTTTGCGGCTTAGGGTCTTCGGGGGTTGAGGGGCTGAGGTCGGGGGTGTATGGTTCAGAGATATCGGGCTTGAGCCTAGCGTTAGCAGAGGGGGTTTCTTTGCGAGAGGGGAGCAAACAAAGCTCGTCTCGGAATCTTCATTCAAGGCCTTTTCAATTTCCTCGGATTCTTCATTCAGGGCTATTCAGGCGTAATGGTTGTAGTAAATAGTAGCAGTAACTGTACCAATACTATAATATTAACGCTAATACTGAAATAATACGAGTAGGAACAGGGCATTTGGGTTTGTGGAGTTGGGGTCGATTCTAATAAACTCTGCCCTAATTAAACCAAAAACCAGATTGAGACTCGATGCACCCTTCGCAACACCACGAGGCCTAAACTCATAAATCCTAGGAGCAACTTCCAGTCAGGACAATCCTTGGTGTGAGCATATTTTGGCGTTCATGATGATCGTCTATTTAGACGACTATGCAAATGAACAGGATAACAGTGAGGATGAGGTTAAAGATGAGGGATCTTTATAACAGTCTCATGGTTTCTTGCCTCTTGCACATCATCTGGTTTTAGGAGCAATCCATCATCCTGGACAACACCGGCCGTGCCAGGATTCAGCACCTAGGATACCCAGTAACCTAAGAATAAAAAGGCATCTCTTTTTGGTATTGGGTAACTTTATAAGGAACCTAGGACTACAAAAAGGGAATAAGGGTACTACTGGGCATCCTAGGGATTCAGCACCCAACCTGTCACAGCCATTAGTCCGAATCCATGCAGATCGGAGGCAATTGGGAGTTTCCGAAAAAGGGTTCCTTTAAAGGGTACCATAAGGGTTCCTTTCAGGGATCTATAAGGGTTCTAAAAGGGTTTAGGGTTTAAGGGTCCGTATGGGAGTTTCCGAAAATAGGGGACCCTAATATAGTACCCCAAATAGTACGATCCTTACTATAAGGACCCCAAAATAAGGTACCCCTATTTTCGGAAACCCCCAATTGCTTGCATGTACCAATGAAAAACTGTCATCATACGCAGCTCTCGAGCTGGCTAGAACCCAGAAATAAACGATAAGCACTAAACTCACATACATCAGCGGAAAGTCGTCAAAAGGTCTAGGCCTTAGACCTGATACGATACCTTCCGCAATGAACAACACAATCTTCACTGAAGGTCCTAAAACAAGAAGCACCCTAAACTCCAAATCCTAGACCCTCGGCCCTAAGCACGTGAACTTAGCATCCCAGAACTTACCTCTGGTTAGCAGGGAATGGAGGAATGGGGTGCAATTATAACTGCAGGGAATGGAGGAATGGGGTACAATTATAACTACTAGTACTACCATTCTTCCATTCCCTACTAACCAAAGGTAAGAGAACTCGTGTCCAGTGGGCTCGTGCTTCCGGCATGCGGAACTCGCCTCGGGGCATTCGGTGCTATTCAGCTAACGGCTTCAAAACTCTACGTGCTAGGTAGAAGAAGCCCTACTTGGAGGTTCATGGGCAGTCATAAACGGGTGAAAAGAAGGGTACTGAACTAAAAAACTCATATAAGGGACTGACAACCCTACTTATAACTACTCGTGAACCTCCAAGTATTATCGTTTAGGATCTTGGTCCTCGAGGTTTTGTAAGGTACGGGTCTGAGGCTTGCGCTCTAGTTCTAACGAAAGTGTATTCACAAAGGCCCTCCTCGAGAATGATCATGCTAACGTGGATGGCTTCAAGGGATGGGCCTAAAACGTAAGCGCCAAACATGATATTCGGTTTCCGGACTTATGCTGCAACTCGTGTATCTGGCCCTAAACTGCCTGAGTATTAAAGACGAAATGAACCCTTTAAGGATATAAGGATCATATGCTGTATTGGGATGCTCGCTTTAGGTCACCCTAACCCAGGTCCTCGGAACAAGTTTTCCTAATATTCAACAGTCACCAAAATTTTTCACACTTCTTAGGACTACTCTCTTTTGAACACAACAAACACTTGTCACCAATTGATACACTGTCTAGTTTTTGAGGCATCATCGGGTCGAGAATTCATGGCTCCCCGCGACGTGTCGTAAACAGGAAAGTCGTGAACACTCCCTTTGTCATGTAGTGTTCCGTGCGAAACGAAACCATCAAAGCCAAAAGAAGGATGACCAGGTATTGCTGCAAACCATAATAGCTAAGTAGGGGTAGGATTAGGGTAACTAGAAACGCTTTTGTTTTCAACAATGCTATGTAATAATAACAATAGCTATAGTAAACACGAATACCAAATTATTCGTAGTGTTGTTGCGACTCTGGTCGTTATCACATCTTAAAAATCGGGCCCCAAGTTACGGCACATATAACCTTACTTACTAGTTCACCTGGTCCTCCCAGTACTGGGGTAAACGAAGCCTTGAGCCGGAGTTTCAGAGTACGAATACAAAAACAAGACCCTACGTTAGAGAATACCCGTTCGGTGCATATTTGGAGCTGAGGGTTTATGGTTTGGGGTCATACTAGACTAAATCTACTATAACGGGGTACGAACGGGTTGATACTCACCTGTAAGCTTCACCTCGGTTGAACTCCGTGAACACTGACGAGCCGTTTTGGCAGACAATTTATACGGTAGAGGGGCCTAAGTTTCTCCGATACTACTGTTGATGATAGAAATCCTGCATGGCCTGAGCCTTAAGCCCTGAGCCGTAACACCCCAAGGCCCCAAGTCCAAGCCCTCAACCCAAACCCTACGGTTGATGATAAAAAACCTGCATTACCCATAATAAGGAATATACCATAATTCCCATGGTTTAGGGTCCTTAAGGTAATGCAGGATATATATCATCACCCGTATTCCTTACGGCTCCTGATTTAAGTCTGTATTCAACTGGAAACCACTGCTCCCCCCGCATGGAAACAGGTTTGAAGGCCAATTAACTGGCCGCCTTCATCCTCCGTTTTATCGCTTCCGGTTTCATCGGGTTTGCTGCCACCCCTTTACTATAGGGGCCTTAATAATGTCAATAGGGTTTGGAGGCTCATTAGACTATAAATAGAATAAGGAACCCCCAAAATAGTAATGATGATAATGATTAAGGCCCTACATTACCTTTTACAAACGTGCTGCAAAGGGACCGAGTCTTTGGCTTCGTGCCGCTCCTCCCACACACGAAAGCGGGCGTTGCGATGCGTCATCGCAGATGCGTTTCGAAAGGTGCCTCGGGCAGGGGCTTTTGGATTTCGTTAGCTGTTCTGGCACTGCACCCCAACACCCTGAACCCTAGACCCTAGACGCCAGACCCTAAACCCAGACCCTGAACCCTATATAGACCCTAGACTCTAGACCCTAAACCCTAAACCCTGGACCCTAAACCCTATACACTATCAGCCCCTAAACCCTGAACCCTGAACCCTAAAGGTAATTTAGAGAACTCTCCATAAAGGGTTTTTTGATAAAAAAACCCTCTATGAACCCTAAACCCTACAGCTGATTTAGATGGAGGGAGCTTTACATAAAACCCGAAAGCCCGAAACCCTACTTAGAGGTCCATGGGTAATTATAAGTAGGGTTAGAAGTGTATACATATATAGGTGGGGTAACCATAATGATAACCCATACCAGCGGACTTATAACCCCACTTATAACTATCCATGAACCTCCAAGAAACCCCCTACAAAAGCCCGAAATTGGTTTGAAGCGTCTACCGGTGTCATAATTATGAGGCCTCCAACTCGGGGGCCTCAAAAGGTAGAGTGAAGGTAGGTGGGACATTCCCAAATAAGAGTCCTTATATAAGGGATCCTTAATCCCACCTACCTTCATATTCATCCCACCTTATGAGGCCTCCAACCTGGGAACCTCGAGGTACGCCAGGGGCTTCAGAAAGGATCCAAAGAGTAGAATCCAGGAAGGGCTTTCGGGGTTCAGGGCGTCAGGGTGGGCTGCACGGCTTTCGGGTTTAGGATTCACTTGGAGGGTCATGGGCCTTAGTAAGTAAGGCTATGAGGACCTTAATTGGGGTTCTAAGGAGTTATATGATAAAGTTATAAGTATAGTTATCCTAATTATAACCCTAGTTACTAAGTCCCATGATCCTTTAAGTAGACCCTGAACCCGAACCCCTATAGCCTATAGATGCCTTTAATGGAGCCCTTTAAGGAGCCCTTTAAGAACCCTAGTTACTACGTCCCATGATCCTTTAAGTACACCCTAAACCCTAAACCCCATAGATCATTATAGAACCCTATAGTACCCTTATTAAAAGGATCCTCCAAGTAGGCTTCTCCCAAAATCCAAACCCGAAACTTCCCGGCCTGAGCCTTAAACCCTCAAGCGTAACACCCGAAGCTCCCAAGCCCAACCCCTGAACCCAAACCCTAACACTAAGGCTCCAAGGACTCATATTTTAAGGCTTTTGGGCCTAGAGACCATATTATATTAGGCTTTTGGGCCATTTTGAGCCTTAGGGTAACACCTACCCTACGGTTGATGATACAAATCCTCATTACCCACAATAAGGAATATACCATAATTCCTGAAGGTAATGCAGGATTTATATCATCAACCGTAACACCCTACATAACCCCTGCCCCAAACTACCCAACCCGAAACCCTCAACCCCCAAAACCCCCAAAAACCCCAAACCCCAAACTAAACCCCGGGCCACCGAGGGTCCTAAGGCATGTCTTCCCGCGCTTGTGATGCTGCCGAGCCGGAGGGAATCACCATAGCTCCTGAGGAGCTTAGATCTACACAGCTTTTGGTAGGGAGTCCTATAGGGGAACCGTTTCGGGGGGTTCCTTTAAGGGCTACTTGGAGGTTCATGGGTAGGTTATAAGTAGGGTTATACGTCCCCTAATATGAAGGGTAGCCTACTTATAACCCCACTTACAATTATCCATGAACCTCCAAGTAGTTTAAGGGAACCCTTAAGGGTTTCCTTTTTGGGAACCCTTAAGGGTTCTCTGTTTGGGCTTTAGACAGCGGGGGCCACAGTCAGAGTATGCCTTGCGGGGTGTGTTTGGTGTTATGAATATTTCTGCTTAGGTTATAGGCTGGGCTTGGGACACGGACCTAAGCGTAAACTTGCAGAGTGTATTTTCAAGCTGAAAGAAATGTGGGACTGCCTGCTGGGCTTTTCGGTCATACAAGCCATCTTGGCTTCAAGCGTAAACACTCACAGCACGCTCATAACGGCCTTGTGGACCGGATAAAGCCCTCTACTTTGAGGGTATCAGTTTTAACTTACAGAGGGTTGAAACCCTTGCTGCACCCTGCAGCTCAAACTTCCTGCCTGCTGCAGCAAATTATCGGGATAATCAGAATACGAGCTTTGGCTTCGTCAACAACCGGTGGACCAACATATATACGGCCCACAAGTTTAAGGCTCTCCCATTCGCTACCTAAGAGAGAAAGGGGTTTACTATCGAGTCCGTGGGATCACTCCAAGAGAAGTGCAACGAGTCCGGATGCTCCTGGTGATGGGCCCACAGGTGTTCCTGAGACGTGGCACGGCTTCTACAGGCTACCCGAACCAATCCCTAAAGACGAAGTGAACACTAAAAGGGCTTAAGATTCATATACCATATAAGGACTCATAGTATCAGGACCAAAGGACCCGTAAAAGGGCTTAAGGTCCATAGCATCTGGACGAAACGAGCCCTAAAGAAAGCTTAAGGCTCATATACCATATAAGGACTCACTATACAGCACCTAGAACCCTAGCAACAATTGTAATTTTAGCTGTTTCTTAGGGATTATAATCACCAAAAATAAAAAATTATTTCGAAGTACCCCTAAGTTATCAGGCATCCAAAAATTGAAAATGAATATCTAAGTACCCCAGTTATCAGGCATGGGGCCCCCTTTCTTGAGGCTCACTTGCTACCTAGGGCTTGGGTCGATCGCCTCAGCGGGCTCCGGTAAAAGACAAGTTAAAGGCATCTAATACCCTAAGGGATAATACCCTACTAAACCCTAAACCCTAAACCCCAAACCCTAAACCCTAAACCCTGAACCGCATGTACCCATATAGCATATACTTTGGGCCGAATGTACCTGTATAGGGAGTACTTTAAGGCCAATGTATAGAACATATGAGTACATGGACCCTTAGGGATACTTCTATGGCATATAGGGCTTAGGATTCGAAGTCAAAGGTACGTAGCAGCTCCTATGGCAACCTACACGAAAATCCATAACGAGAAGTTAGTCTAGGGCCTATAGGGCTTCTAGGATTTCAAGTTTATCCTAAGTTAAGCTGCATAATATCGTTAGGGGTACCTTATTTTGGAGTCCTTATAATAAGGATCCTAGTATTTAAGTTTATAATAAGGTATTGTATTAGGGTCCCCTATTAAGTTAAGCTGCATAATATCGTCTTGGGTGTCTATAGCAATGAAAAACCTAGATCCTAAACGCTCAAACCCTCGACCCTGTAATCCTAAAGCATCCCAGTCCAGCCGACATGGGAGTTTCCGAAAATTCAGGGTACCTAATTTTGGGGTCCTCATAGACATTCCTGCAATCCAATCGGGTCCCAAGTACATATGTGGGAGTTTCCGAACATAGGGGACCCTAATACAATACCCTAAATACTGGGATCCTTATTATAAGGACTCCAAAATAAGGTACCCCTAATTTTCGGAAGCTCCCGTGTAGTAGCTCTCTATGGTAGAATTGCTACTTGTCTATCTCTTCAGGCCGCTGTTTCATAGAACCCTGGAAGAACGCCATAGAGAAACCCTGTTCTATTCATTCATACCTGCATATTCTGTAATTACCTATACTGAACTTTGAACCCTAGCAAAAATTAAAAATTTAGCTGTTTCTTAGGGGTTATAATAACCAAAGATTAAAAATATTTCTGAGTACCACTAAGTACCCCAAAGTTACATGTAAGGACAAGTCACATTCGCGAGGAAGCAGGCGGTGGCACCAAGAGAAGGCAACTTGGCTTGTTCTTCTGTTGATGATATAAACCCTGCTTTACCTTAAGGACCCTAAACTATGGGAATTATGGTATATTCCTTGTAATGGGTCATGCAGGATTTATATCATCCACCGTTGCAAGGGCTTTATGCAGTACTTGGAAGGGCAGGGGACTTAGTATGTAGGTTATACGTAGAGTTATAAGTACCCTAAATAGAGTTACCCCAATTATAACCCAAGCCAGAAAGTTGGAATATGATTATCCTAACCCTTCTATGGAAAATTATAAGGTATCCTACCATGAAACCATATTCCAACTTTCTGGAGTTCCCTGTATACAGTAGAAGCCTAAAAGTTGGAAACCCAATAGCCTCAATCCTTAAGAGTAATGTATAGGGAATCCCAGTTCTATTTGGCCTTAATCCGGTTTCCAACTTTATGGGGTTTACTGTAGGCGGTTTAGGGTTTAGGGTTAAGGGTTTGGGGCTTAGGGTTTAGGGATTTATAGGGTCTATAGGGCTTGGCAGGGGGCATGGTGGCTTTGGTTTTAGGGTTTGGGGCTGGCAGGAGTTTAGGCTTTGAGCGAAGGGGCATTGAGGCTTTGAGATTCAAAGGCTTTTGGGCTTTGCGGGATTTGTTTCCTAGAGGCTTTAGAATTTTTTGGATATTTAGCGTTTCCGGGATTCTCGCTGCGTTAAAAAGCATAGGTTTCGTTACCCTAATTATGACGCTAGTTACTAAGTCCCATGATCCTTCAAGTATGATCCCCCAACTAACTCCCCTGAGGCACGGAAGCAGAGCTCAGGGCGTCCATGACTTGGGAGTTTCCGAAAATCGGGGTACCTTATTTTGGGGTCCTGATAATAAGGATCCTGCTATTTAGGCTACGATACTACTATTTGCTTAAGAACCCACCAAAAAATAAAAAAAAATAATCCCTATATTACCCCCATAAGGAATATATTTTTTGTTTTTTGGGGGTTCTTAAGCAAATAGTAGTATATTGCGGTCCCCTATTTTCGAAAACTCCCATGTGTCTCCCTTGCTGATCAGCGCAGAGTTCGTTTGCGAATGAGGCTGCGGGGTCACTCAAGCCCTGAACCCCAAGCTCTACGCCAAGTTTAGGGGTTTAGGGGTTCTATGTTAAGGGGTTGTAAGGCTTAGGGGTTTTAAGTTTTAAGCCTAAGCCTTTGGCTTTTTCAGAACAGTGACATCGCCCAAAGCAGTATCCAGCGGGCCATGTCAGCGGCAGGAGTCGTGCAGCCGCGAGAAGCGTCCGGACTAGTTTTGTGTTCGTAGATCTGCTATGGCGCAGCAGTTGGCTAAGCTTTGGCTTCTACGGACAGCTCTTGGGTTAAATGGTAATCCCTACTGTAGAAACCCTACATTCTACTATACATGTACATAGGACCCTTTGGGTTTGGGGTTTGTAGTTTGCGGGTTCAACTTTGCATTCAGGGATTACAGTGCTGCGGGCTCCAGCAGCAAGTTGTGGGGATTGGACCTAGTACCGGCCCGGCTGCGTGAAGCATCGGGTTTAGGGCATAGTAAGCTTTAGGGTTCTAGGGTTCTGTTTTCAGGCTTTAGGATTTTAAGGTCTTCGGGCCTTGGGGTTTAAGGGTTTAGGCTTCGGGGCTTAGCGGTTTTGGGTCATGCTTGGGCTCCGTAGGTTCTCTAAAAAAGGGGGGGTTGTGCATGGTGCCCTTGCCGAGCACAAGGATCAGCAGGGCCGTCGAGACTCTCGTGAGAAGTCGTGTTGCAATCTTGCTCAACACCCGATAATCGATAATCAATCCCTCAACCCGAGACCCTAATTCGCGGCACTGGGTACTACGGTTGATGATATAAATCCTGCATTACCCATGATAAGGAATATACCATAACTCCCATAGTTTAGGGTCCTTAAAGTAGTGCAGGATATATATCATAAACCGTAGTATGTTTTGAGTTTCGGGCCAACCCAGACAAACAACTCAGAAGTCCCCACGTTTGGTACCCGATACGAGCACGAGGGAAACTTGAAAACCAGAAACCCTACCGTAACCTACCAAACCCTATTTTTTTGGAGGTTCTTATGATAAACCCTAATAGGGAATTTATAGGGACCCTACTTTTTTGTAGGTTTTGGTACGTTAAGGTACATCCTAAACTCTAAACGGCCCTAGACCCTAAACCCCGAACGCGAAACCCTAAACCCACAAACCACCTCAGCGATTCCTCCCGGCAGCCTTTCCAGAGGTTCGTACCACTCCTGCGAATTTACCAAATACCCCAAAACTCTCCTCTGGCCCTAAACCCTAAACACTCTCCTCTGGCTGTTGAAACGCATGAATTTAAGGATGCCTCGACCCGAGACTCTAAATCCTAAACCCTCTATAGACTCTACCTTCACCCGGAGTAACCTACCTTTTTCAGGACTTCTATAAGGCAATCATAATAAGGAACCCTAAAAAGGGTAGGTACTCAGGGTTACGATAAACCTTAAGCCCCAAAACTTCAGGATGCCAGCTCGTCCCCAATTGGGCTGCCGTTCGAACTGGGGGGGCGCGGAAATCGAGTATAGTTTCCAGAGTTTAGAGCCCAAGGTTTCTGTAATGCTGAAGACGCAGACGATGCGAAGCAGGGTCTCAAGTACCTATGTTGCTAAGACCCTGGAACTCTCGGGCTTTGAGTGTAGTCCTAGAGCCTAAAGACAGAACCCAGGGGCTTTGAACTGGACTCCTGCGACTCGACGCCGTTTGAGAGGAAGACACCAAACCAACAGGGCAAGAAAATACCACTTCGCAACTTTGCTAGACATGGCAAAGCCTGCATCGGCTAAAGCGCCAAGGGAAACCGCCGAATATGGAAGTTAAAAGGGCCCGGTGCGTCTGCATACTAAACGAAGAGAGGCCACTGCACGCCCTTTTGCAGGCCAACACGAGCCCGGATGTCTTTCTGTGCATGCACGATGGTCTCTCTGCGATTGCAACATTATTGTTGCAATGTGCGCAACAAGAAGCTACGATGCAACATCTAACTCCCCAAACTAACAACCATCTGCAACTCATCATCCGCCTAAATGCTAAACCCTGCCACACAGCACTGCGAGACCGAGAACATTGCGGCCTTGATCATCAGAGCAGGGCTTCGGGGGCATGTACGACTACTTTTATCCCCAAACAGTATGGGTAATTATCTAGGCTCCTATACTAGAATCCTAAACGCCATCACTCCCATTCGGAAGAGCTGCGAGGCTTTAGATGACGGTGCAGTTGCCTGGGCCATGAGCAGGTCAGCATGTGCTTACCTGAAGGACCAAATGACCCTGAAAAGTAGGGGGCCTATACCCATATACTATGAACCCCTATATGGTATATGAACATTAAACCCTTTTAGGGTTGATTTCGTCCTTAAGGTATGGGTCTAGCCAGGTCTTAGGCTTGTAAGGCTTAGGGTTTGCGGCTCGAGTTTAGGGTTTAGGGTACACCAGGTCCCCTCAAGTGCCCTTTAATAGAGCCCTTATGAATCGTAAGTACTTAGAGCATATTAGAGGTTAGTTGCGGGGTCTAGGTAGCACAGTTACCTTAATTGGCTTTGTTTTTGGTCGGGGGGCTTTCTAGGGTGCTGCGGGCTTTATACTGCGATCTTCAGAAACCAAAAGGTTTGGGGTATACAAGCTTGGCCATACCGGGATGCCACTACCACACACGTGGGATGACAGGTTATAACAATAGTTATTTCATGCTCTAGGGACGCATTTATGAATCAGTCGAATTGAGGGCTTAGGGTTTGAAGATCAGTATCAAAACTTTGTGTTTCGGACGGAATTTATATAGTAATTACAACTTATTTATGTGTGAGCACTATAGATACGATTGCTACTTATCCAGACCTCCATTTTGGCCATATGCCGCTGGATACACACGGCCGCTTGCGTCGCTTAGGCGCTGAAGTCGCAAAAAAAGTGCTTTCTCAGATGATATAGGGGCCTTAATAACTAGAATAGGTTGTTGGGGTATATACTAAAGCATTGATAAGGAACCTCTAAAAGTAGAGTTTATTAATTCCCGTACATTAAATCGCCGGGGCCAGCTTCCAAAATCAGTGGGTTCTTGTTGAGGGATTTAACTTAGGTTACCATAATCAGGAAACCAACCCCTTAAAGCCCTCTCAACTTGCAGAAAGAGCTCCTGAGAGTAATGGGGCCCTGAATGTAGATCCTCAGTCGCAAATCCTGACCTTCAAAGCTTTGTCCCCCCCGAATTGCCCAAACGACTAGATCGTTCCTGGATCTCAGAACACTGTAACATCATGGACTTGCATCATATAGGGCAACTTCTTCCAGGCCCTTGTGGGTGTCATATAGGGTGGAGCCCTAGATTTATGAAGGTCTTGGAGTGGATCTTGGAGTGTATGATAATTCAGTTTGTTTCGCACGAGGGTGACAACATTTTCAAGCCCCTGTATTCTGGGCAGTGTGAGCAAAGTACAAACTTTTATGTCATAACTAGCAAATCCTATTATGATTTGGGGAAGTATCCCCGTTAACAGTACCTGGGACTGGGTGCGGCCCTGTATGATAGGATTCCGTTCAGGTGTTCTTGCAAAGGCTACTTTAAGGGCTACTCTCCGAGCTCGTTTACGGGGTCGTTCCCAAAGGGTCCAAGTAATGACTAAGTAATGGTATAGTACATACTTTCGGGGCTCACATACACGGTACCTAGAAATGGTACTTGGACGCTTGGGGCTTCGGGGATTCTTACAGGTTCCGGGTTTCAAGATGTAGGCAACACCTTAACTCCCATAAACCTACCTTTCTAAGGACTTTATTTGAGGAAACAAAAATAAGGAGCTCTAAAAAGGTAGGTTATTTGGGGTCCAGGTAGGCTTGAGGGACTATTCAACATATCCCGAGGTGTCGATGTCAACAGTCCTCCTTTGTAATAAGGGAGCTCTATAAAATTAGATAAACGAAAGGGAAGTCAAAAATAACCCCACATGATACCTATTGATCCTGAGCTGCGTACTAGTCGAGGAGGCCAATCACTTGTCGACCTGTGACATTCAATAAGCTTCGGGCTTGGGATAAAAAAAAAACCTACCATCTAAATAGGGTCTGTATGAGGCAGTCATAATAAGGAGCATGGAGGTTTACCCCACATCCTGACCCCAGCAGCCAAGACCTTCAAAAACGAATCACCCTCAGCGCCAAACCCTGGCATTCATAAGCCTCAATTACGAACTGCTCAATAGAGTTTGCTAACATTATTGCTATGTTGATCTATGCACGGCTTAGTGTATTGTCACTACTGGTGGTATTCAAAGCCCCTGACTCATGAGCCTCACTCCGTTGTTTACGGGATGCTTATACATATATATATATATACATATATATATATATATTTATATTTATTTATTTATAGATAGAAGAGAGAGACAGAAAGAAAGAGAGAGACAGAGAGAAAGACAGAGAGAGGGAGAGGGAGATAGGGGCCTGGCGATTACTAAAAACCAATGGTCGACATCGTTTGTTTTGTTGGTTCTTTTTTGGCGCAGGGTTGGGTTCCGAAATTTATGCTTTGAGATTCAACATGGTTTCGAGGGTAACCTGACATCCTCATCCTCATCCTCATGCTCATCCTCGTGCTCATCCTCGTGCTCATCATCATCACTATCACCGTCGCAACCACTATCTGCATCACCATCATCCTCTGCGTCATGGAGTCTCCTCCCGGGTAGCAGCATTAGTCTTCTTCCCGCCCATTGCTACCAGACCTATGAACCCAATGCTGTAGCCAAAGGTAAAAGGAGGGACCCTTAATAAGGACCCCTAGGTATATACCCTTAATATAGCTATTATATACCCATCTAGGATACCCAATAACCTAGGAATAAAAAGGCCTCTCGTTTTGGTATTGGGTAACTTTATAAGGAACCTAGGACTAGAAAAAGGGAATAAGGGTACTACTGGGCATCCTAGCCATTATATAGCCCATTACAGGGTAGGGGTCCCCATTAAGCGTCCTTCCTTTTCCCCTTTGACTGTTGAACCCTTGGGGATCTTTGGTGGAACGCAGTGGTAAAGAATGGAAGACCCCGGCTGCGGAGCCGGCAACGGCAAAACCCTCGTCTTAGGGTTTAGGGTTTATAGGGTTTAGCCCCCAAAAACAAAACCGCATACACCACCCATTGTACCTTACAGCACACAAGGACTTTAGACAAAGAAACCTGGGTGAAGGACAAAAACCAAAATCAGTAGGCGAAAACACGTATTTGATTCAGTTCAAATCAACACCAAAACCTTTTCAACGACAAGACAGAGAGGGCCTTGGGCCACTCTTTCAGGGGCAGCTCGCCGCAGTCAGCGATGACCACCTCGCACGCGGCTTTGGGGCCTCTAGATCTTTTGGCTTTGGTGTTGAGCCTATGGGATATATGTATAGTTAAGATGTAGGCTCTATAGGATGCTGTCACCATACGCTTACCACGCCTGTAGCCGGCAATTGTCAGCCTCCATCAAAACCCCTAAACAAAACGAAGCGCAAAAACCTCTGAACACAAGTGGGGGTCGCGTAATATTATGGGGATCCCTTTGTGTGGACGAGTCCCTATGTCCGAACCCTGGCGGTTGTACTACTAAGACCCAGAAAAAAACCACCAATGATACTTTGAGGACCTGAAGATTTGAAACACTCATAAATATTGGACGAGTCGGCTGTAACTGATAACCGTATACAATGCCCTGTGTATTTTTGAGGAACCCCTTATGGCCTTGTCAAACCCTCTAACAGGGGAGCCTCAATAAATGGAATCGCGTTTCGGGGTACAATTTAGTATACACAGACTACGGAAGCCGAATAAGGAATGCTGTTGGTAACTATTTGTGAAAATCCCAAAGTTCTGCTTCAGAACTCCCACGTGCCTTCTTGGAGGTCGAACCGCTACCTTGGCTTTAAACGTGCTTGATACCTGCTTCATACGCTTGTTTAGAATTGATATCTGTTTTCGCAGTGTACTGGAGGTCATAAGAAGCTCATAAAGTTGCGTTTAACCAAAAAATCACAGAATTCTGGAAGGGAAGGCTTCATGAGGTTGGTTTTTATAGATTCTTTTGAAATTATTCGGGTGACAAAGACCTGACAAGTTTGCTTGCACATAGGATAGATACGGCCTGGGTTGTTGTTTCAGGGTTCAGGTTTCGCGCAAAAGCATAACTGCGCGATTGGCTTGTCAACGCATGTCAAAGCTCACCAAAACCAGCGTTCTTGCTTATAGGACTGAAGGAATTTCATAAAACAGGGATCCCCATGTAGAACTGAACAATGGGATCCCGCCCAGAGCAGACCCCTAATTCCATGAAATCCCCATTCATAAGTATGGTCAGATACCAGAGCCGACGCCTTCGACTTTCTTCACCTCAGATTGCACCGGTGCGAAATAAAAGGCAGGCTCTTGGGGATGGGGCTGATCGGTTCAACCCTATGTAAACCTTGCCAAAAGTTTAAGGCAAGCTTGAAATAAACCACCGAACCCAAACCTTACACGGCTGTTAAAATCTTCGGGCCAAAGCCCGCAAAGTATCAGCCTTTCGGATGCTGAGGTCAGGATATAGATTGAAAATTTCGAACCGCTTTCTAGTATATCTTAGTTTAAATATTACAATACTATATAGGGACCGTAATAGCTTATAACCGTTTTCCCTTATCGTCGTGTCATACGAAACCCTAGGCTAAATCCCTGATAGCTGCAAGGTTACGAAATAGAAAAACGAGTGTAAAATGTCTATCTTGGTATCCCTCTCTTGCTTCAAAGGACGAGCATGTCTGCTTTGTGCAACCTTGATTTTTGTGCCCGCCCGTCAGCTCAAAAAAACCACGAATGACACTTCCATTACCACTGTTGCACGCAAAACCATCTCCAGGCTTTGCAGGGCGGCATACCAATCTGATTCCAGCTGTTGAAGCCACTTCGTTTAGATGCTGCGCTGTCACATACAAACTGCGCATGCTGTGTTTTGTGAGCGCACTCATCTTTTTAACGCGAAAAATGCGATGGTTTACGACAACTTCAATGTCCGGAGGCGTGTCCACAGTCAAGTCCTTCATCTGATACAACAGGTGCACGACATTACACAAAATGCCAAACCCAGAGGACGTTCGCTCTATGGCCCATTCGCCGACTTGAAAACGGATGTTGACTGGCGTCGCTGTGAAATTTCTTCGTGGGCAAGGGAGACTGGGTAAACTCCTGCCATGAGCATGAACAGAAAAATTCAAAGTTTTACTACACAGCGACTCCGTACAGTGGCTCTAGAAGCAAAGCCAGGCATAGAGTAGACAGGCATAGACAGACCGACAAACTTTCAAGATCCGCTGAGCCTAGCTGTTCACATAAATCCCCCGCATTACCTATGCACAAGCGGCACCGTACCGACAGAATTAACATTAAGCAAGCGCCAAATCGCAAGCTTTGCCTTCAACAAGTATCAGAAGACATTACTCCGAGTTTGCCTCCACCCACAACTAACATGTTCCGCAGCTTACCTGAAACAGAACCTTCGCACCACACATGCTTCGCAGAACAAGCGTGGCAGCACCGCTGTCGCTGACTTCGCACGAATGCTCAGCTTCTGGTCACAGAGGACTTGCGAATTTGGCTCCAGTTTGCGCTTGTTGGATCTCGTGACCTCCTAGGGATTCAAAATCTCAACAAACGTTCCATGAAAGCAGTCAATCTCGAAGTCGGTTGCAAACAATTTGCGAGTGTTGCAACAAGTCTGCACTTCTTCCTGTAACGGCTTAATTGTGCTGGAAAGGCACTATAGATCTTTAGGGGTACCTTGAAGCCAAACACGCCCCAAAGCCCCAAAAACTGAACTAAAGTGCATACCCTAAACCCTAGGCCCTAACCCTGATGCCATGTGGACAAACGGAGATTGACAGGCTGGTTACCAGGAGGCAGGGTGAGGACCGCCTGAACCCAGGGTATGCCAAAAACATGCACGACTTGGAGGATCATAGTAAGTAAGGTTATAAGTACCTTAATTGGGATATAAGTAGTTATAAGTATAGTTACCCTAATTATAACCCTAGTTACTAAGTCCCATGATCCTTTAAGCATAGGGGCCTTCGTAATCAGAACAGGGCTTGAGGGCATATTAAGGAACCCAGTTCCACGAACTAGCGAGGTCCAAGGTTACCACAGACCGACCTACATGGGGTTCAGGGCCATCACAAAGAAGCCCAAAGAACTAATGTAGGGGCCTGAATAATCAGAATAGGGTTTGGCGGGTATATTGAACTATCAATTATAGTGAGGAACCCCCAGAATAGTATAGGTAATGAGGTAATGACTGAGGCCTCTATATTACCCTATTCTAATCGTTGTGCGCCGCATCCTCTGATCCAGAACTCTGCGAATCTACACTTGGGCACTGAGGGGGTCCAAGTGGCAAATCAGTAATTACATGATATCGCAAGGTACTTTCGGGTATATGAGACACAAATATAAAAGTGATCCTATTACCTTACAGGTTTCCCCGATGCCTGTATCATACACTATTCGGCTAAACGAAAAACCCTAGGGCTCCAGTTGCTGAAATAGTAGTTTGCTGACCATGTATCCCCCCCCGTAACCTACTAACCCTAAAGGGAACTCCAGAAAGTTGCAATATGGATTAATGGTAGGATCCCCTATAATTTACCTTAAAGGGGTTACGATAATGATATTCCAACTTTCAGGGGCCTTAATAATTAGAATAGGGTGTTGGGGGAATATTTATACGATAGTCATAACCAGGGACCCCTCCCCCACAAGAGTATTGGCTATTTCTGAAGCTTCTACTTGGAGGATCATGGGACGTAGTAAGCAAGGTTATACGCACCTTAATTGGGGGTATAAGTAGTTATAAGTATAGTTACCCCCATTGTAACCCTAGTTACTAAGTCCCATGATCCTTTAAGTATTTTTCCCAATAGATGGGTTCTTGGAGCCCGTGGCTTGCTTGGATCTTGTTACTCTGCAAGGCGGCTATTGAGGGATGTTCAGGTTTGGCGAAGGCATTTACGGACTTAGGCGTCTAGCGTTGAGGATTTGGGGCAGGGGCTCCGGTTTCGCCACACCTTCTGGCTCTGTAATCTCGCGTATGAAGTAATGGCTTCCTTCTTGCACTCAACTGCAGCCCAAAGACAGCACTCATCGAAGTTGGCAAGTGCGAAATTCTGCCGAAGGGGTTGGAAGTTGGGAGGTTAAGAAAACAGCTGAGAAAGAAAACGGCACAAACGAATGCTGAGCAGGAGGATGATACCCCGAACATGGGACCCCTAGATATAGGATCTAGCCTCCAAGTCAGCTTTCCCGAGGACCTTATAAAGCTTACCTTTTCCAGAGTTCCTGATTGTAATATAGGGGCCTTAACAATTGATAAGAATAGGGTATTGGTGCCCAACATACTGTACTCATAATCAGGAACCCTCAAAATAGTATTGGTAATTATGTCGGCCCCTATATTAGTTTCGTTCTTTATGTCCTTAAACCAGGTATGTTGTATGGGGTTGAGGTACTCCCTATACTGAACTTAGAACCCTAGCAAAATTAAAATTTCAGCTGTTTCTTAGGGATCATACTAACCAAAAATTAAAAAATATTTCTAAGTACCCCTAAGCTCCATAGACCCAAACCCTAAACCCCTAAACCCTAAACCCCTAAACCCTAAACCCTAAACCCGTTTGGGCCTCTATACTCATGTGCCAAGCGACGATGTCGTATCCATCGACGACCTTTCCGAAGACCTGACTTGTCAAGTTTCCTAGGGTCAGCCGAGGCTGACCTGAAGGAATATATAGGGGTTAGAGTATCCCCAAACCCTACACCCAAAAACCCGAAACCCTTAAGCCCCTACAACCCCAAACCCCTAAAACCCTAGACTCTAAACCCGGATCCCGAAACCTATCATCTGTGAGGCTCACAGGTCGTGATGTGCTGGGATCTCTCGCGGGGCCCCGATCTGGAAAACCGACATTATACTGGTACAAGCTGTTTTATATATAACATACAGATACACTCATTACTAAATAACCAAGTGCACACATAGTTAGATAAAACCTATGAGCGTCTATATATATATATATATGTGTATATATATATATATATATAAATATACACTCACACGTATAAATACATTATAAATGTACGTGTATATGTGTACTTATATATATATACACATACATATACACGTACATATGATATGCGCAGCCAATCAACATATCTTGAATCTGGGTTCGGGGTTTGGTATCCCTAAAACGGGTGATAAATCGAGTCACGACATGCTTCCCGTCCAGGTGCGAGGTTTTCGTCGTACCTTGCGGACTCTCGGTAACCGGGGACTGGGTTTTAGGTTTCCGTTTGGAGTGTAAGGTCTGTTTAACGGTCTTTATAATCAGGACCTAGGAGTGAACGGGCTGAGGTTCAAGGGTCAGGGGTTTGGGTTAAGGCCAAGGGTCTTAGGGAGGAAGTGCAAGGGGAGTTTGTATTCCGAATACATAGCCGGATGGACGGTTCGAGTGTTGAGCACGCGCCAAACCCAAAGGGTCCTATGTACTGATATGGGGGATACTTCCCTGGATCATAATCATAATTCTCATATAGAAACCCTACATTCTACTATATAAGAACATAGGACCCTTTAGGAAAGAGTCCTAGGCTCTCTGAGCAGGCCACCAACCTTCTGTCCATCGTTCTCTGCACCGAATTGGCCCCCGGAGTTGGGACCGGGGCTCCGCTGACCCTTCTGCTACCTTGAACTGAGATAGAGTACCCTAAATAGTAGGATCCTTATGATAAGGACCCTGAAATAAGGTACCCCTAATTTACGGAAACTCCTATATGAAGCTCGAGCCCTCAACCCTAGCTTAAAACAATGTAAACAAGCGCATATACAACTTGCAACACCATGTAAACCGCAACTAAAACAATCTTTCAAAAGTCTTTTGAAGCTGCATCAGGAGCCTTTCTATAGCCCCCTAAACCCTGAAGCATAAACACTACCTGGACCCTGTAAAACCCAACATTCTAAGGCTCGTATTAAAGTTCCTTAAAGGGTAGGTTACTTGGGTTCTTCGGCTGATGGACAAAATCCTGCATTACCCATTAGAAGGAATATACCATAGTTCCCATAGTTTAGAGTCCTTAGGGTCATGCAGGATTTATATCATCAACCGTTTGTAAGCCCTGAACCCTAAACCCCCAGAGCCCCAGATCGAAACCCTACTTAAAGGATCATGGGACTTAGCAACTAGGGTTCCTTAACGGGTTCCTAAAATGGGATCCATAAGGGCTCAAAAAAAGAGGGGTTTTAGGGTTACTTAAAGGATCATGGGAGGGCCTTGCTAACTAGGATTATAATTAGGGTAACTATACTTATAACTACTTACAACCCCAATTAAGGTACTTATAACCTTACTTCCTAAGTCCAATGATCCTCCAAGTAATCTGCCCTCCGAGCAGCAGAGAAAGAACTGCGAGCCGTTGGTGTTAGGCCCTGCATTCCTCAGCTCGTTTTCGGAGGTTTAGGGTATAGGGCTAGGATACCCAGTAACCTAAGAATAACAAGGCCTCTCTTTTTGGTATTGGGTAACTTTATAAGGAACCTAGGACTACAAAAAGGGAATAAGGGTACTACTGGGCATCCTAGAAAAGGCTTCTCGAAGGATTTAGGGATTACATGAGGGTTCAGTGTAGCTACTTAAGTTTAGGGCTTCAGGGGTTTAGGATGTTGGGCGTAGGATTCCATAAGGGAAGCACCAGAAGGATTCCAAAACCTTAGGGCCCACTGTCTGTTGAAACATGAAATAATGGGGTCTTGGGGTTTCAAGCTTGGGAACAGGGTCCCTGCAAAAAAGGGGCTGGTCGCACCCAGACGTCAGGGTGTAGGAGTTGGGGTTTCGGGCCTAGGGTGGCAAAAACCTCTGGGCTTGGCTTAGCGTTTGAGTGGTTTGGGGCGTGGGCTTGATATGGTTGGTCTTGAAGCGCACTTCGCCGAGCCATTACTACTGCAGAGGCTAACACCTTCCAGGCGTCCCTGATTTCCGAATCGAAACAGGCTAAGGCTTCAGGATTTACTGGGCTCAGGGCTTTGGGGTTTAGGGCTTAGGGTTTCGGGATTACGGGGTGTAGGGCTTCGGACTTATGGGTCAAGTCTTGCTTGCACTTTCCTAAGTTTCGCTGCCATGTCGGGCTTGCGGTGAAGCCTATGTGGGAGTTTCCGAAAATTAGGGGTACCTTCTCTTGGAGTCCTTGTAAAAAGGATCCTACTATGTTTAGGGTACTACATTTGGCTCCCCTATGTCCGGAAACTCCCATTTCGTGGGCTCCATGGATGGGTTTGGGAGGAAGAAACGGTCTCCGATCTCTCAAAGGGGAGAAGGAGGGACCCTTAATGGGGACCCCTACCCCATCATGGGGCTATATAATGGGTATAGAATAGCTATATTCAGGGTATATATAGCTAGGGGTCCTTCTTAAGGGTCCGTCCTTTTACCCATGGAATCTCCTTACAACTATAGGGCTCAAGCTCTTTCGAGTGTTTCGAACTGGCAGGCTTTAGCACTTCCCCTTCTTCTTAAACTACTATTTGCTTAAGAAACCCCCAAAAAATGAAAATAATAATCCCTATATTACCACCATAAGGAATATATTTTTTATCTTTTGGGGGGGTTCTTAAGCAAATAGTAGTAAACAATCCAAGGGTATCCCCCATAACAGCACATAGGACCCTTGGGGACCCTGAATCTTGAATCAAAGGGGAAAAGGAGGGACCCCTAATAAGGACCCCTAGGTATATACCTTTAATATAGCTATTATATACCCATCATCTAGCCCATTCTGAGGTAGGGGTTCCCATTAAGGGTCCCTCTTTTCCCCCTTCAACAACCGGGTCCCAACAAGTCCAACACTTCTAAGGCAGACCAGACATACAAATTGGCCGAAACGTCTATAGTTCCCCCATTCGATATCTAAGTAACGTCAGTGGTGGATGAAACACAAGTCTGGAACATGAAGTAATTCCTACCACAGACACCCTAGGTTCGACTATTTCTGCACTTAGGACCCCTTTGGAATTCGGGCCTTAGGACATATGCTGGGTTTCAAGATTTCTGGGCCTAGGCTTCGTTGCCTCGATGTTTCGGATATGGGTCCTGAAGAATACATAACGTCTGCGGGTCTATTCGAAATGTACATTATAAGGAGCATTACGGAATAATATGTCATTAAAAATTCGGCTTCCATATTAGGTTGGTCATTGTAGTGCAGTGCCAGTGTCGCCATGGAGAGGACACCTTCGCCGGTATGCTCCAGAGAGAAATTCTCCTGGGCTGTCAGCCACCCGCACAACGTGGCTTCGTAGCATTTAGGCTGCAGGAGGTTAGGGTTTGGGATGGCGAGTGGTGCAAACGTTTGCAATTCCTGCTTTCCGAAACTAAATGAAGGCCAGACACCATGAAGACCACGGACCACGAACCCCAACCGCGCGCTCGCGATAGGATTGGCGTTTGCTGCTGGGGTGGAGTGAGTAGCTTCATGGGGTACAGTCTCGTATGACTTCACGGTAATGAAAACGGTGAGGGCTTGATTAGAGTATTTAGAGATACGCGGTATGCCCGATTCTGTCGCCAGATCCTTCACATATAGCCACTATCTCGCCAAAATCCGGCGCAGCAGTGGAATTAGCGGTTGGGTTGGAGGGGGTGGGGGCATTCCTTGCAATCTTAGGCTCCGCATTACTCCCCTAGTTTCTGACACTATTTTCTCCCAAGTCTTCTCGTCTTGCTTTGCTTTTCATCTTTCGATGAAATGCATTCATCCTCCCTTACTTGTCGATCTAGGTGTAAACATGTTCATGCATCTGTTTCGGTATCTACATCTGTGTATGTGAGCATAGATATGCATGCGCGCGTGTTCGTCTCTTTTCTGTGTCCATCTCCCTGCACGTGCCGGCCTAAGTTGCAGTCGTTACTTGACTATACTGTTATCTGTGCCAAGGGGAAACCCTAAGCCCTAAACCCAAACAAACTGTGACAACCTTAGCCTACGACATGTAGTGACGACCCATAACACCCGATTAAAGATATCCCTAAACCCTGAACCCTAAACCCTATAGCAAGCCATCAAATGGGTGATTGTCAAAACTAGGGTCCCTTTTTTATAATACGGCACCTAATATTTAGGGTACCCAAGAAGAGACCATAATTTTGACAACCACCCAAATGAAACACCACACTCCTCAAGTGCATTGCCGAGATTCATCCTCGAACTTCTCGCCATAGATGGACTTGCCGCCTGGCAAACGCAATCTTCAAAATCTTGGTGCTTATAGGGCTGCACAAGAGTTTCGCAGTGATTACGGGTTTCGAAGAAGCTTTATGCAGGCTTCGTGGCCCTAAACTCCTTAAAACCTAAAGGTTTGCAGCGCTAATGTAGGAGCCTTAATATTTAGAACAGGGTTCAGGGCTCCTTTATAGTACAGTTATGATAAGGAACCCTAAGGAATACTATTGGTGATGATTTAAGCATGTATCTTATGTGCAGTCTTCGACCTGCAAGAGCTTTAGCTTCGAGGCTTGTGGGTCGCTTTTGAGTGGCCCAAGAAGGACATAAGCATAAGAATTTTACAGGGATATACCCACCTTACTGTGCAAATTACCTGGGTGTTTATATGGGATCTTTCAAGTTTTGAAAGCGGGTCTTCGGGTGCTGCACGGTGCATTCAAGGGCTTAGGGCTTTAAGGGGTTCAGGGTTTAGGGTCTGGGGCTTTACGGTTTCGGGCTTATGGTCTTAGAAGGCTCCCAGCCCTACAGCCAGCCGGAAAGCAATGGGTATCTAGGGTCTGGCACAAGGTAGCCGGGGAGTCCGGGCATCACCCCTCATAAAAAAACAGCGAAATAGTGTACTCAAGACCTTACTAAGACACCTGATCCTAGGAAACCATAAACCGTTGTAGATCCCGTTCAGCAACCTTTCAGATTTCTCAAACCCCATGATTCTCCAAGTGGCTTCTTTTGGGAGGGCCTTGAAGGATCTCTCGGTGGTGTTGGCTTATTTATCCCAATCTGGACGATGACTGTACGAGAGCTATCCGGGCTCTCGTTAGGGATTGTGTATGTTATATTGATGTATGTAGTTATAGTACACTGTTCAAAGTTTCACACATGAGAGCATATACCTTCAAGACACGACACACATGCTTCATGATGCTTACCCATAGGCCCCAAAGTAGTTCATTTTTGGGATTCCCGTATAGGATTCTGAATTTGAACCCCCAAAAGGAACTAATTTGGGGCCTTAGGGTAGACTACCTGTACCTGAACTCACGAGTAGTTCCGGAAGGCACAACAAGCTGCGAGGCTGGCTGCAGCCCAAAATCTGCTGTGGATAGATGTTATCAGCGCAGGAAGTAGTAGTAGAGTACATTGCAACCAACGTACCGCGATGTCTTATAAAGGGAATACTATGATGTGCTACAGCTTGCTATAATAGATCATAGCAGACCATGATGTACCGTGATCTGGTATAACTCCTAAACTAGGATACCGAGTAACCTAGGAATAATAAAAAGGCCGCTCTTTTTGGTATTGGGTAACTTTATAAGGAACCTAGGACTAGAAAAAGGGAATAAGGGTACTACTGGGCATCCTAGTAAAAGGGCCTAACGAGCCCTCATACAGTCCAGCAGAGCAAACCTAAATCAGAGTCTCCCGTCTGCAAAGGAGGGCTGAAGGCTTCTCGAGCCTGCCTTAGTTCTTTGGCATTGGGGGCTGCTGGTGGTGGTATACTTAAAAGATCATGGGACTTAGTAACTAGGGCTATAATTAGGGTAACTATACTTATAACTACTTATAACCCCAATTCAGGTACTTATAATCTTACTTACGAAGTCCCATGATCCTCCAAGTAAGGCTTAAGATTCTTGCCTGTGGCTGTGAGGCAGCTTGGGCTCGAAGATGCCTTTAGGGTTCTGGGTATAGGCTTGCTGACCCACAATAACAATGCATGACGGTTTAGGGTATAGGGTTTAAGGTTTAGATAAGCCAAAACAAGCATGACGGTTTAGGGTTTAGGGTTTAAGGTTTAGGTAAGCCAAAACATGCATACTAGGTCACTCGGGAGTACCTACACACGGTGTTACAGAGTTCTAGCAGGTAGGAGCCCAGCTCGAACTCTAACACCCCCTTCCAGGGCCTGTCCCGTCGTGGTTAGTGAAGTCGCCACCTCTCCACCACTTGGAGGTTCATGGGGTAGTTATAAGTCGGGGTTATAGGGGTTCCTTTAAGGGATCCTGAAAGGATTCTATAGGGTTTAGAGTTGAGGGTAGTTGTAAGTGGGATTATAAGTAGGGTGACTATACTTATAACTCCTATTAGGGGGCTTATAACCCTACTTATAACTACCCATGAACCTCGAAGCATGCAGCAATGTTTGTAAACGTTCCAAGTGATGTGGGGGCCGACTGGTACCTCGAACCCCTACTCTAATTATGACGGCCC
Source organism: Symbiodinium sp. CCMP2592 (assembly GCA_905221615.1). Classification (NCBI taxonomy): domain Eukaryota; class Dinophyceae; order Suessiales; family Symbiodiniaceae; genus Symbiodinium; species Symbiodinium sp. CCMP2592. The sequence continues at coordinate 144,538 of CAJNDT010000245.1, forward strand.
CTATACTAGGCGTCAACCAATACGGCATAGTATCATCACGAAGCCGGAAACAGTCGAACTAGCCCATGGAGCTACTTCGCACTCGGGGAAAGCCTTAACAAATGGAGTCGAAACCTTGCTTCATGAAGGGGCCTCAACAATTAACAAGAAGAAGTGTTGGGGTATATGATACTTTGGAAGTACAAGGGCCAAAAAGGGATGAGGAACCACTAGCTCTTCCGACTTTCTTGTTACTCCCACACCTCGGAATACATCCTTTGCATATGCAGTTTGTGCGAAAAGATTGCGGCCCGGAGCACATGTCGCTCAATCGCACAACCACTACTTCAGTACGGCTCGGACAATAGGCATTTGCACACCTGATCTACGATCTACGCCGAACCTACGTTATGAGAGTTCAATTGCATATGAAATCCTGGTGAGTCTAACTAACCAGTGGTTTTGGGGTTCCCTGGGCTCTTTAGCTCCTTATTCAATAGGGATTATCATCATCCCTGGCTCCTTAGCTCCTCCAATATCAAAGGTTAGCTAAGCCCTAAACCCTAAACCGCGCAAGATCTCCGAGCCTGCAACGCTGTAAACTCCCTTGCCCTCCATGGTATAAACGAACACATGTTCCAAGATATCAAACAAAGACAACACCTAAGAGCCTAGGATGTACTTGGAGGATCATGGGACTTAGTAAGGTTATAAGTACCTTAATTGGGGTTATACGTAATTTTTAAGTATAGTTACCCTGATTATAACCCTAGTGACTAAGTCCCATGATCCTTTAAGTAGACCCTAAACCCGCAACCCCAGATCCCACTTAAAAAACCCTATAGATCCCTTTTAAGGAGCCCTTTAAGAACCCTAGTTACTACGTCCCATGATCCTTTAAGTAGGGGTTTTGGGTCTAAGGAAAAGCTACGGCGCAGAACTCTGCAGCGAAAACCCGCGAGCCCTGTACTCTGAGCCCCCTGACATGTAAACCAACATAATGCTAGTTATTAGAATAGTTAGTAGTATTAGTATTGTTATTAGTATCAGTATTAGTAGTGTTATTATTAGTATTTTTATTATTGGTCCCCTTCAGGGTTTTCGCGTTAGGGGTTTCTTATAGGGACTCTTAGGGGGGTAAGGGGGTTATACAGTTAGCATATACTGTACCGTTTCCATGTTCCAACCATGCCCACCCCCCTGGCCACCTGAAGACCCAAACCATAACAACCTATGCCTCAACCCTAAACCCACCAACAAACCCCCAACCTAAGACCCACATGATGGAACTACCAGAAGACCAACACCAAGACCCACATAGAAAAACACAAACCTCAATCTCATAGACCCGCGCCCCCATAGAAAACCCATATTCCCTAGAAAATGGAAATGGCCATCTTAAATGGTTTTACAATAATAGGAATGAGGTTCAGGAATAAGATAGGACTAAGAAACAATAATAGTATTATTCCAACAAAAGTAGTACTATTAGTGGCTATTGTTTAAGACTGATAAGGTCGCCATATTCTTTCTCAGTGTCCTTACTACTTATGCTTATCCACTTGAGTTTTTGCATCTAAACATTTAGTGTCTTTGCTGCCTCCACGGTTACAAAGTATTTCGATATGTTCAACTAAGTCTGAATATTGCTTATTATTCTTTATCTTCCTGAATTTGACCTTCTGAAATAGAGATATCGCATCTAACAATCAACACATCTTGACTATCCAAAACATTTTCATGAACCTTGAGTAACTTTCTTATCTCTTCGATTTTACTCAGGTAACCTATTTCATTAAATTTTGTGTTCATATATATGAATACATATATATGTATATATATATATATATATATATATTTCTGACATATTTCACTTGCATTTATACGTATTTAAATTCGTACATTCCGTTTCCGCTTAATATACATATATATATATATATATAAAAAGTTGTTATTTCTGTAAATATTTTGTCTTTCAGACGCGGCTAGGCCGAAACAATACTCTAATGGTTGCATAGGGACTGCAGGGGATTTCTTCTCCTTCTTCCAAAATCACGAAACAAACTAATTAGACCATGACCACATTCTGTTGATGCGTTTATGGAAGCACACGGCGCACTGGCATGGGATCACTGGGCGAACTACGCAATACCCGTGCCTGATCGTAAGAATGGGTTTCGGTGTATATGACCTTATACCAAACTTATAGGGCAAGACTATTGGAAAGTACGTCGTCTTCTACAAGAGCCGAACAATCCCCCCCCCCCCCCACCTTGGCACATGAAGTCAGGAATCACCCGATGGAAGGTGCAGTCCTTCCGAAGTCGATCGCTGCAAATTGTGGCGGTGGGCGACTTTCACAAATCAAAATGGTAATTCATCATTCCTATTATAGAAACCCGACATTCCGGGAACCCCCAAGAACCCTATAATAGAGATTTCCATGGCCCGAAATAATGGGTATTTCGGATATATTAGAGGGTACTGAGGGGGGTCTAGGTCTACTATATAAGTACTTTAGGATCCCCGGATCCCCGACGAGAGGGTACCTTCACGCTACTCCACGACGTGGGCTTCCTGCGGGACCTGCTTTTATGTGAGGTTCGCTGAGGGTATTGGAACTTGGGCCAACCTACCTACTATGACTTATTATGATATGTTTATATAACAGTATGCTACAGCATATCATAGCAAATTACGGTGCTCTGCAATAGCACCGCGTCAGGAAAGCAAAGCACTTATTATCACCCATCCTCACTACGGCTATGGCAACTCGAAGAGCATTCCTTCAACACTGACCCTTAACCTTAAACCCCAAACACCCCAAATCCTGAAACCCTTCCTAGACACCCCAACTTCCCTCTATAGGATTCATATACGGAACTCGAAATACAGTCCCAGGGTTTCTTAATCAGGTTCCTACATTATGTACCCTTATAGATCCCATATACCCACCAAATACCCACCTTTTAGGGCCATAAGGACTCTATTAAAGGGCCCTTGGGGGATCCTGGTAGAGGGCTCAAGCAGCCAAGCAGCAAGGCTCGAAGGTCCCTAACGGGTTTGGGGTTTGTGGTTTAGGGTTTTAGGGTTTTGGGGTTTAGGGATTAGGGGTTTTAGGGGTTTAGGGTTTAGGGTCCTCCTTATACCGTCCTCCTTATACTTGGAGGTTCATGGGTAGTTACAAGTGGTGTTCTAAGTAGGGAAACTATACTGATAACTCATATTAGGGGACTTGTAACTACCCTACTTGCAACTACCCATGAACCTCCAAGTACCGTGAAACAAAATAGCAACTATAACAACTCTGATAGAGCCTTACAGAGACCCTCATGAATCCTTGAGATGTGATCTCGCGCAGAACCCTGCTACAAGTCTTTTGATACAACAGGATCATCGGCATTTTGGGGTGTTTAGCTTCGGGATCCTTGCCATTAAGAAGCTGAGTGCCGCGGACATGGGGTAGCTCTCTAAAGTAGGGCTTTCTTTTAGGGTCCTTGTTGCAAGGGTGCCGTACTATTTTTTGGGGCCCCTTAATCTAGAAACCTACCCATATGATGGTTGTCAATGTCAAAATTAGGGTCCCTTTTTGGGTACACCAAATATGAGGTGCCGTACTAGAATAAGGACCCCAAAAGGGACCCTAATTTTGATAACCACCCATAATACTTCTGCACATCCTGGACAAACATCCACCAGCGTCACATTCTCTCTCATCTTCGCCCATGGAAAAACGACCTACGGTCCTGAAAGGATCCAGGAACAGGAACCCTCGTGATAAGCTATACAGGGGATTCGGGATAAGGGTTGTAAAAGGGCTGAGGGTTTGAGGGTCCATATGGGGGTTTCCGAAAATAGGGGACCCAAAATACAGTGCGCATCCTAAATTAGCTGGCTTCTTACTACAAGGACCCCGAAATAAGGTACCCCTAATTGTCGAAAACTCCCATGTAGGATTCGGGGTACCTTATTTCGGGGGTCCTTATGACAAGGACCCTACTATTTAGGATAGACTACATTTAGGGTTCTCTAGCTTCGGAAACTCCCAAAAAGGTCCCGCTTATGGCTTAGGATGCCGGGGCTGTCTTAGGTCGGATAGCTTTCTTGCGGCGTGCTTACGATTTCAAAGGGTCCCAACCTAAATATAAGTCGGTGATTGTCAAAATTATGGTCCGGGTACCCTAAACATTAGGTGCCGTATTATATAAGAAGGACCCAGAAAGGGACCCTAATTTTGACAATCACCCAAGTACTTCCTAGCTGGCTCCATTCTGTTGATGGACAAAATCCTGCATGACCCTTAGGACTCTAAACTATGGGAATTATGCCGTATTCCTTATAATGGGTAATGCAGGATTTTGTCCATCAACAGTTCTTTGCATCCTTTCAGGGGAAAGGGAATTCCCGTCGGCAAGTCAGAGGCTTTCATAGGCGGAGAGCCAATCCTCGGTCAAGGACACCGTAATATAGGGCCTTCATGATCAGAATAGGGTTTTGGGTTATATTAAAGACCCCCCCAAAGAAATGTGCAGGTAGTTATTTAAGTGCCGATAGTATGCTTGTGCTCTCAAAGGGCGGTTAAGGTTCAGGGTTCAGGCTGTGACTCAAAGGCCACGTAAATCTGATAAGCTGTGTGAGCACAGCTTTCTTCAGGAGTTCTGCAGAATACCAGTGCTACAAGTACTCATAAGCTCCAGTACTATGCCTATATTAGTGCTTGCACAATATACATCCAAGTTCTATTCCAATTCTTCAAACCTGTGATTTACCCGGAGTCGTCGCTTTGGAGTTGTACTTGAGTGCTTTGATGACGAAACCCCCAACCCAAAACCTCAGGACCCTACTTGGAGGTTCATAAGTGGGGTTATAAGTAGGGTAACTATACTGATAACTCCTATTGGGGGGGCTTATAACTTCCCATGAACCTCCAAGTAGGGTCTTGAGGTTTTGCTTTGAGGCTTGACAACTTCACCGGCGCAATCTTGGTCTCCGATTCTTGGGTTTACCGTTCCGGGTTCGGGGTTTAGGCTTTATTCGGCTCTGCGTCTAGGGTTTGCGGCCGTTAGATCAGAATGCAGGCTTCAACACACTTTAGGGCTTACGGGTTAGGGTTGAAGCTTCAAGGCTCAGGGTTTAGGGTTTCGGGGTTTAGGGGTTTAGGGGTTAGGGTTTAGGGTTCAGGGGTTTAGGGGTTAAGGGTGCGTGGATTGAAATAAACTGCTTGCCTTAGCTTTACATTAAGGTTCTGTTTTGGCAGGTTTACGGGGCTTTATCATCTCTCGTGGTCCTCCTTTGTGGGGATCACAAAATAGCTTTGCACACGGCCTTAACCTAGATGTTTCGGACCTCAGGCCCCCCTGCTGTAAGCCACGGTTTAGGGTTTAGGTTTAGGGTTTAGGGTTTTGGGTTTAGGGTTCGAGCTTCTAGGCGTGACATAGTTTGGGCTTGCAGGCTCTCGGATTGATTTCGGGCATGGGAACATGTACTCTCAGTTACCCTCGCTGCTGAGCTACAGAACTACAGAACTAAACCCTTTACCTGTAGTCGCTGTATAATACTCTATACTCTATACTATACCACGAAGCTCCCGTTTAACTATGAAACCTCTGGTATTGGATTTCAGCCTTTGTATATGGAGGTTTCCGAAAATAGCGGACCCTAAAAAAAAGTACCCTAAATCAGGTACCCCTAATTTTCGGAAACTCCCACATAAAGGAGCCAAGCAGCCGCGACCCAAGGGAGCTCGCGGATTTGGAAGGGAATCGAAGGCGGGCGATCGGCGCGCTCCCACTGCAGCGACCTGGCAACAGATTCAAAGGGGAAAAGGAGGGACACTTAATGGGGACCCCTACCCTATAATGGGCTGTATAATGGGTACATTAAGGGTAATTATATACCTAGGGGTCCGTAATAAGGTCCCTCCTTTTACCCTTGGACAGATGCAAACGAAAAGGGGCTTGGAAATTCGAAGAGAGTGAATGTAAGGAGTCCTTCATATACAGGATTTTGCGAAGCTTGCCTGAAGATTCAGGCGTTTATATGTTAGTACTAAACCTGACACGAAGAGACATAGCATCAACAACTACGCTAGGCTTTACGCTAAGCCCACTAGGGATGTAGAGTTTTTGCACTAGGGTAAAAGCCAGAAAGTTGGAATATCATTATCCTAAACCCTTCTATGGTAAATTATAGGGTATCCTACCCTGAAACCATACTCCAACTTTCTGGAGTTCCCCTTAGGCCCCTAGGAAAAATGCTTCAAAACCCTAAACCCTAAACCCTAAACCCTAAACCCTAAAAACCTTGGCTCCCAAAGTCTGGGATCCCTCTGAGGCCGCAGATGCATACAGCTCTGGAAGGACCCAAATACGGTTTAGGGTTTAGGGTTTAGGGTTTAGGGTTTAGGGCTGATATCATATGGGTGGATGTCAAAATTATGTCACCTTTTTGGGTACCCCAGATACGGGTGCCGTGCTATATTAAATTAGGGACGCAAAAAGGAACCATAATTTTGACAACCACCCATATACTAGAAAGCAAGGCACGGTTTCTGAAACAGGTTTTCGGGGAAATGGCTTCCGAATTCGGAAAACTTGAGAAACAGACGAAGTGATACAGACCTTGAGCCGGCTGTTTCATACAAGGACCCCATAAATAAGGCACCAAAACGTTAGGGAGACCGGAAGTAATAGCTCCTGCTTCCTAGACTTCTCTCATCTGAAGAAGTCCAGTTCGTTTGCAAAATACCTTATCATCAGAGATGTGTGTGTGTGTGTGTGTGTGTGCGTGTGTGTGGGTGTGTGTGTGTGTGTGTGTGTGCGTGTGCGTGTGGGTGTGTGTGTGTGTGTGTGTATGTATGTGTGTGTGTGTGTAGACTATGTCAGGTCAACCCGCGGCGCTTCTGGGGTCAGTAGTTTAGGGTTTAGGGTTAGAACCTTGAAGGCCTCCAAAGGTGGGATGAGGGTAGGTAGGATTCAGGATCCCCTTATATCAGGACTCCTATTAGTAAATGAAGGGAGGCATTGTAATCCCGAGCTTTGCAATGGCAAAACCTAATAACCCTCATCCTACCTTTTGAAGTTTCAAGCCGCTGAGAACCGAGGAACATGGGGCTTAGTAAGTAAGGTTATAAGTACCTTAATTGGGGGCTAATGAGTAGCTATAAGTATAGTTCTCCTGATTAGAACCTTAGTTACTAAGTCCCATGATCCTTTGAGTAACCCTAAAACCCCTCTTGTAGGTATAGAGCGCTTATGGATCCCTTCAAAGGAATCCTTCAAGGAACCCCAGTTACTAAGTCCCATGATCCTTTAAGTAGACCCTAAACCCTAAACCCCATAGTTCCCTTTAAAGGGACCCTTAAAGGAGCCCTAGTTACTAAGTCCCATGATCATGAACCTTTAAGTGTGGGAGTTGAACATCGGGGTACCGTATTTTAGGGTCCTTATAATAAGGATCCTACTATTTAGGGTACCATGTTAGGGTCCCCTATTTTCGGAAACTCCCAAGTGAGAACCGAGGAACATGATCATTCAAGTAACCCTAAAACCCTCTTATAGAGCCCTTATAGATCCCTTTAAAGGAACCCTAGTTCCTCAGCCCCTTCAAGGAAGGACGGATCCTTTAAGTGAGAACCGAGGAACATGATCTGGACCGCTCGGTTGCAGAAGTTGGGCCCAAGGCGAGTCTTCCAGGAGACCTGGGTTACTCAGTGGCCCCATGGGTAGTTATAAGGGGTTCCTTTAAGGGCCCCTTTAAAGGGATCTATAAGGATTCTACAAAGGGTATACGGTTAAGGGCCTATTTGCAGGTTCATGGGTAGTTGTAAGTACAGTAAACCCCATAAAGTTGGAAACCGGATTAAGGCGAAATAGAGCTGGGATTCCCTATACATTACTCGTGAGGATTGAGGCTATTGGGTTCCAACTTTTGGGCTTCTAATTCTACTGTGAGGGCACCGTTTTTTCCTGCTATCTGGGCTTAATCATGCAACTCAGAATAGAGGTAAAAGGGTACTAGCTACTATAGCTCCGTTTCGGAACCCTTTATCGAGCCCTTTAAGATCCTGTAAGGAAACCACCTAGGATACCCAGTAACCTAAGAATAAAAAGGCATCTCTTTTTGGTATTGGGTAACTTTATAAGGAACCTAGGACTACAAAAAGGGAATAAGGGTACGACTGGGCATCCTAGCCACAGCAAAAGAATGGTACTACTGGGTCTCCAGGAGACAGCGTATGCGTAGCGCTGGAGAATGTCGGGCCAGGAGTTCCTCAAGATCAAAGGGGAAAAGGAGGGGACCCTTTAAAGGGATCTATAGGGATTTATAGGGTTTGGGGTTTAGGAGTTTAGGGTTTAGGGTTTAGGGTTTAGGGTTTAGGGTTTAGGAGTTTAGGGTTTAGGGTTTAGGGTTTAGGGTTTAGGGTGTGGTAACGTCATGGGTGCTCGCTGGTGTGTGCACACCCAGGCCGCTCGCACTTGTGCGTAGCAGACAGCCCACCCCAAGACCACCCTGAGTTCAAGCATTTTAGGGTTTAGTTCTAAAGTCTTCTAGGCATCCCAGCGGGGGCTTGGACATCACCGACGGAAGCCGTTACTCTCAGTGGGGCCCAGGCACGATCGAAAGCAGCACAGCCTGTGGGCTTCCTGTGAGGCTGCCCCCTTCTTTGGATTAAGCTTTCGGTGAGGCTGCGCGGTTGGATTGTTATGCAGACGTTCTGTAAGGCTGTCATGGCAGGTGCCGGAAAATGCAGTGGACTTTCTGTGAGGCTATAGTGACGGGAATTGTGCAGAAACAAGCAGCACTGCATGTCGGCTTTCTGGGAGTCTGTCCCTGTCTGGCGTGGGCTTTCTGTGAGGCTGTGTTGGCGGGTTCTCATGTGGGCTTTCTGTGAGGCTGCCATGGCGGGTGCCGGAAGTGAAGCGGTGCTTTCTGTGAAGTGGGAACTGTGCAGAAACAGGCAGCACTGCATGACGGCTTTCTGTGAGGCTGTCCTTGTCTGGCGTGGGCTTTCTGTGAGGCTGTGTTGGCGGGTTCTCATGTGGGCTTTCTGTGAGTCTGTCCCTGTCTGGATTGGGCTTTCTGCGAGGCTGTGTTGGCGGGTTCTCATGTGGGCTTTCTGTGAGGCTGTCCTGGCAGGTGCCAGAAGAAGCAATGGGCTTTCTGTGAGGCTGTGCTGGCGAATGCCGGAAGAAGCACTGGGCTTGTTGTGAAGTGGGAACTGTGCAGAAACAAGCAGCACTGCATGCGGGCTTTCTGTGAGTCTGTCTCTGTATGGATTGGGCTTTCTGTGAGGCTGGGTTGGCGGGTTCTCATGTGGGCTTTCTGTGAGGCTGTGTTGGCGGGTTCTCATGTGGGTCCAACCCTTGTCCATTTGCCGTTCGTGAAGGGTTGGGGGGTCAAACCCTTGTCCATTTGGTAGCCGTTCATGAAGGGTTGGGGGGTCAAACCCTTGTCCATTTGCCGTTCATGAAGGGTTGGGGGGGTCAAACCCCTGTCCATTTGCCGTTCATGAAGGGTTGGGGGGTCAAACCCTTGTCCATTTGCCGTTCGTGAAGGGTTGGGGGGTCAAACCCTTGTCCATTTGGGAGCCGTTCATGAAGGGTTGCGGGGTCAAACCCTTGTCCATTTGGGAACTGGCCAAAAAGGAGGAACCCAGAGATCGGCCGACAGCCTAATGAAATGGCACATTTTATAAGCAGAATTTGGTAACAGAAATTCAGCTGTCAACTTCCTGGAAAGGAACACCCGCCAAGTCGTGAAGGGTTGGGGGGTCCAACCCTTGTCCATTCGCCGTTCGTGAAGGGTTGGGGGGTCAAACCCTTGTCCATTTGCCGTTCGTGAAAGGGTTGGGGGGTCAAACCCTTGTCCATTTGCCGTTCATGAAGGGTTGGGGGGGTCAAACCCTTGTCCACTTGCCGTTCATGAAGGGTTGGGGGGGTCAAACCCTTGTCCATTTGCCGTTCGTGAAGGGTTGGGGGGGTTAAACCCCTGCCCAATTGCCGTTCATGAAGGGTTGGGGGGTCAAACCCTTGTCCATTTGGGGGCCGTTCATGAAGGGTTGGGGGGGTCAAACCCTTGTCCATTTGCCGTTCGTGAAGGGTTGGGGGGGTCAAACCCTTGTCCATTTGCCGTTCGTGAAGGGTTGGGGGGTCAAACCCTTGTCCATTTGCCGTTCGTGAAGGGTTGGGGGGGTTAAACCCCTGCCCAATTGCCGTTCATGAAGGGTTGGGGGGTCAAACCCTTGTCCATTTGGGGGCCGTTCATGAAGGGTTGGGGGGTCAAACCCTTGTCCATGTGGGAACTGGCCAAAAAGGAGGAACCCAGAGATCGGCCGACAGCCTAATGAAATGGCACATTTTATAAGCAGAATTTGGTAACAGAAAATCAGCTGTCAGCTTCCTGGAAAGGAACACCCGCCAAGTCGTGAAGGGTTGGGGGGGGTCCAACCCTTGTCCATTTGGGAGCCGGACCAAGTCGTGAAGGGTTGGGGGGTCAAACCCTTGTCCATTTGCTGTTCATGAAGGGTTGGGGGGTCCAACCCTTGTCCATTTGCCGTTCATGAAGGGTTGGGGGGTCAAACCCTTGTGCATTTGGGTGCCGTTCGTGAAGGGTTGGGGGGTCAAACCCTTGTCCATTTGCCGTTCGTGAAGGGTTGGGGGGGTCAAACCCTTGTCCATTTGCCGTTCGTGAAGGGTTGGGGGGTCAAACCCTTGTCCATTTGCCGTTCGTGAAGGGTTGGGGGGTCAAACCCTTGTCCATTTGCCGTTCGTGAAGGGTTGGGGGGTCAAACCCCTGTCCATTTGCCGTTCATGAAGGGTTGGGGGGTCAAACCCTTGTCGAAAGGGAGTGCTGGCAAAAACCCCCGGGTTTAGGGTTTATACCTTTACCACTCCGTGGGAGGTGCCCGAGGGGCCGGCATGCATGGTGCCAGTCGCCTAGCTTTACCTAGGCTCCGCGTACGCGTTTTCTGCCGCTCGCGAAGCTCGGGCCGCTTCGGGCTCCGCGGTGGCGGTTGTCGAGCCCTCAGCGAAGACTTTAGGGTTTAGGGTGATCAAAGGTGAAAAGGAGGGGGACCCTTAATGGGGACCCTTTAAAGGGATCTACAGGGATTTTATAAGGGTATAGGATCAAAGGGGAAAAGGAGGGACCCTTAATGGGGACCCTTTAAAGGGATCTATAGGGATTTTATAAGGGTATAGGGTTTAGGGGAAAAGGAGGGACCCTTAATGGGGACCCTTTAAAGGGATCTATAGGGATTTTATAAGGGTATAAGGTCAAAGGGGAAAAGGAGGGACCCTTAATGGGGACCCCTACCCTACAAGGGGGCTATATAACGGGTATGTACTAGCTAAACTAGGGGTATATACCTAGGGGTCCTTATTAGGGATCCCTCCTTTTCCCCTTTGACTCAAGATTCAGGGTCCCAAAGGGTCCTATGTACTGCTATGGGGGATACTTCCCTGGATCATAATAGTAGTTCCTAATATAGAAGCCCTACGTTCTACTATCTATATATATATATATATATATATATATATATAGGTACATCAGACTCTATGGGGGTTTAGGAGTTTAAGGTTTGGGGGTTTAGGCTTTAGGATTCCAGAGTTTGGGGCGTTTAGTGTTTTGAGTTTAGGAGTGATTCAGGGTGTAGGGTTGAAGGATTTTCGGGGGTTCAGGATAACAGGGTTCAGGGTTTGGGCTTTAGGGTTTAAGATTGAATGAGGCTTGAGGGATTTGGGGGGTTTAGGAGAACAGGGTTCAGGGTTTGGGGTTTAGGTTTTCAGGGTTCAGGGTTTGGGCTTTAGGGTTTAAGATTGAATGAGGCTTGAGGGATTTGGGGGGTTTAGGAGAACAGGGTTCAGGGTTTGGGGTTTAGGTTTTCAGGGTTCAGGGTTTGGGCTTTAGGGTTTAAGATTGAATGAAGCTTGAGGGATTTGGGGGGTTTAGGAGAACAGGGTTCAGGGTTTGGGGTTTAGGTTTTCAGGGTTCAGGGTTTGGGCTTTAGGGTTTAAGATTTAATTAGGCTTGAGGGATTTTGGGGGTTTAGGATAACAGGGTTCAGGGTTTGAGGTTTAGGTTTTCAGGGTTCAGGGTTTAAGATTTAATTAGGGTTGAGGGATATTAGGGTTTTTTTGATAACAGGGTTTAGGGTTTGGGGTTTAAGATGTAATTAGGGTTGAGAAATTTTGGTGGCTTAGGATTTCAGGGTTTAAGATTCAGGGTTAACGGTTTAGGATTCAGGCTGTGGGGGTGGTATAGAGCTTCTAAAGAGTCTGTTTCTAGGGCTTCGAAGGTCTTTACGGATTTGGAAATCGTACTTGCGGGAACCAATGTAACCACACCCTACATAAGCCCTAAATCCTGTTGCCGTTTTCAAACCCTACAATGTTCTCGCAGCAACCCCAGGAAGCCAACTGAAGCATTGATGTCGCACTAGCTCTGGTTGGATGATCCTCACCCAAAGGGTGACATGTACTGCTATGGGGAATACTTTCGCAAATCAATATAGCCATTCCTACTGTAAAAACACTACTACATTCTACGTACAATAATCGGTACTGCCTGATACTCCATGATGGCTGTTTCAGGCCTCGGAAAGATATTCGCACAGATCCTCTTAAGCCCAACAAGGGACCTGAAACCCCTAAAGGATAGACAATCTCCCAAAGGCATGCCTGGTAATGTGACTTGGATTCGGCCGGATCCTTTAGTAATAAAGGGCCTGCGACGTCTGATTGTACTCTGGTTTGAAATGTGTTCAGGCCTCTTCCCAGGATTTTGAAGCCTTTTCTCAAACTTTAGCAAACCTGAGGCTTGACTTTGGAAACAATTGTGAGGATTCTAGCCTAATTAGCAGGCTACAAGTGCTGGCGGGAAAATATTCTATCGACTTTAGCCGCGGCCGCGAGCGGTAGGGGCAGCACAGGAAGCACATGATTCAAGATACCATTTGAAGGTTCGGGGGCCACGTTAACCCGATACAGCATTCTAGCCAGTTATAATCGAGAAGCCCATATCATCACCAAATCTTGCTCCTGAGGGTTCCTGATTAATGACATTATCCCTCAACCGAAACGCAATTCTAATTATAAAAATCCCTACATCACAGAGACCTGACAAGAGACCCTTTAAAGAACCCCTTAAACTGAACCCTTATAGTAGCCTTCACAGAAACTATGCAAACACGACATGCAAAGTCCCGAAACCGGGTCCTGATGGCGATGGGCACAGCACTCGCCGCGGAGGGGCATGCGATGCGAAGCTCCTGGGCACAGCAAGCTAGCGTTTTTGGTTTAAGGTCTGGGTTAGAGTTCAGGTTTTAGGCAGGTTTTCGGGCTTAGAACTGATACTGAATTCAGGAGGCTAGGGCTTTGGGGTTTCGGGTTGCTGAGTTGCGCGGGTTTCGGGTTCAGGGTGCAATATACAGGACACGAAGAGCAATAGCCCACAGTCCTCTGAGAACATATGGGAGTTTCCGAAAATAGGGGTACCTTTTTCTGGGGTCCTTATAATAAGGATCCTACTATTTCGGGTGCTATATTCCGGGTCCCTCATGTTCGGAAGCTCCCATATTACACAAGAGAGCCCTCAAACCTTCGTCACAAAAATCAAGGCAATTCAGGTCACCAAAAAACCGTAGTCGACCGTTGCCGAACTCCCAAGCCCCGAATCCAGAGACCCTAAACTCGAAATCGCCACCCAATCCGTAAACCCTAAACTCCGAAACTCAAACCCTGATCTACGAGGGTTCTTGCTGGCATCGGAAAACCCTCAAAAGACAAAACCATAAATCTTTAAGGTGCTGCCGGAACCCCGAGTTGCCCCAATAGAGGAACCCGATATCAAAATCTCGTAACAAACCCTGTGCAGAACCTGCGAACCGTTAGGCTAACAAATCTCACACAACCTTTACAACACAAAAACTATAACACCTTCAACCCTAGACCACTTAACCCTACACCCCACAGCCGCCTTACTTTAAACCAAGTCTCGGGTTTGCTGACTTCGAAGCCGGGATACTCTCGCAAGTGCATCACCTGCGCACCCCCAAGGCCCTAGTCTGTGAAGAAGAACGTTCAGGCGTCTCATGTTTAGGGATTCGGCTGAAGGTTTAAGGCTTTCCATCCTGAACCGAACAACATATCAAAACGAAACTCCACAACCGCAACTAATTAAACCCAAGCACCAAAACTGCAGAACATGCGGAAAACACCTTGTGAACCCCGAAGATAACACCCAAGAAGCCCCATCGGCCCCATCACTCTAAAACCCCAATGTCGTAAGGCACACCGAGCACCAACAATTGAAATCGAAAGGCACCTAACCTCAAAACAAAAAAAGCAACGTGCAAAAGTGTACGTAAGTTTTGGAGCACTCATGAGCACCCCAACACAGCAACGAAACGCGTACCTAGCAGTTGAACACAAACCCCTAAGCCCCGACGCCCGCAAAGACTAAAAATGCCGAGTAAATGCTAGACCATCAAAACCGAAACCTACACCCTGAAATGCGAAGCAGCACAAACACATGCAGACACACACACACACACACCCACACAACGATCACAAAATACGACGAAAGTCTATCAAGATCTATTAAGCAATCAGATTCAAGATGTTGGAACTAGAACCGCACCACTGAAGATCCGAGGAACCGGTAGCCAGCTCGAACGAAACTGCGAGGACAGGAGATCTGCCAAGCTCAGATCGAAAAGCCTCAGTGAAACTTGCTTAAAGGGTGAGGGCTCTTAAAAAGTTGGAGAATAGAGCCCCTTCAAGAAGTTCTTTGCGAGGAGGCCCCCTTCATAATTGGCATTGGGTTCTGAGGAAACTGTTCATTGTATGGGGACGGCAGAGGGAGACCATAACTTATCGTGAGACATGAGTTGGAAAGCTTGGTGGTGTGTTTGTCTGTCACCAGGGTTTTGGAACTATCAAGCATCTCTCGTGAACCATCAGAGCACTCTCGGAAAGCATTTTCAGAAAATGCCTCAAACAGTCGGGAACCGGGAACCGTTCTGTAGGATCTCTCTGAAAAGCTCTGCTGCGTGCCCAAAGCTGCTGAGTGCGTAAAGGATTGAAGCCCAAAAGGCCCTTGGTTGGAGTACTATCTGTTGATGATATAAATCCTGCATTACCCATAATAAGGAATATACCATAATTCCCTTAGTCTAGGGTCATTAAGGTATTGCAGGATTTATCTCATCAACCGTATGTGAAGGTTAATGCACCTCGAACCCCCTTCGGTTTAGGGCTTACTTGGAGGATCATGGGACTTAGTAAGTAAGATTATAAGTACCTTAATTGGGGTTATAAGTAGTTATATGTATAGTTTCCCTAATTATAATTATAACCCTAGTTACTAAGTCCCAAGATCCTTTAAGTAGGGTTTAGGAAAGCAGTCACCGCCGTCGAGGAGCCACTGCTCATAGGGAACAAACCACCATGTCGGTGGTAGGAGACTAACCATCGAGCTCTGCGTGTCGTAAAGGTGATTCAGCCATCCGGCCTGGACTAAGGAAATGTAGGGGCCTTGAGAATTGAAAAGGGTTTGGGAAAAAGACCTATACAGCCATGAGGAATACGATTGTTGAGTGCTCGACCCCTAGACTAGACCACAGATATTTGGGAAACGAAGGCTTCGCTGAACAGCATATTCTGATGGATCCGGAGTTTCCGAAAACTAAGGGTACCTTATTTTGGGGTCCTTAAATCAGGATCCTAATATTCAGGGTACTACATCAGGGTCCCCAATTTTCGGAAACTCCTGCTTTGAGGTGTAGAGATGTTTCACAAGGCGCGGGGTGTCCGAAGGGGCTGAGACCTTGCCTTGCCCTCGTCAACCTCGAGCTTCGCAAAATGAGGGAGATGTTAGAAGGGGCCCCCACCCTGTAATAGTGACCATAAGGATTATATAGGATTATATTAGGGCCCTATAATATTCCTATTATACCACTATTACAGGGTGGGGGGCAGCTCCTAAGGGAGATGATTCGCCCCAAGGGTCAGTTTAGGGTTTAGGGGTTTAGGGACTAGGGGATTAGGGTTCAGGGCTTTAGGGGTTTAGGCTTTAGGGGTCTAGGGGTCTAGGGGTCTAGGGGTTTAGGGGTTTAGGGGTTTAGGGGTCTAGAGGTTAAGTTTAGGGGTTTAGGGGTTTAGGGATTAGGGTTCAGGGCTCTAGGGGTTTAGGCTTTAGGGGTCTAGGGGTCTAGGGGTTTAGGGGTTTAGGGTTTAGGGTCGCAAATACCTATGTAATGTGGGGTTGCTATACAGTCTGATGTGGGGAAAGTATTCCCACATAACACTACCGGAAACCTTTTGGGTAAGAACCTTAGGAAACCTCTAGTGCATAAATGCACTCCTAATGCGGAGCCTAGTAGCCTGGGGTCTCAGTGTACTCACCGAAATCTTTAATAAACACGACCTTGCAATTTGCATGTTCAGCCACGTTGCCAAGAAGTCTCGAAAGATGCCCACCGGATAATCTGTGGAAGTGGTGTTGGATGGGGTGTCTTGTGGAACCTCCGAAAAAAGTTGGGTCAGCGTGCGCTTGCGCAAGCCGTCCAGATGCAGGAGGAGGACATCGGCGGACAGCTTCGTGTAACCCCACCTGCACAGCATTCCAAACGGCCCCAAAATTAAAAAATAGTAGTGAGGAGAAAACGTAACAACATAAACCCGAGTTACACCCTACACTTACTCACAATCCTATAGTCCTGAACCCTGCACTCCAGACCATGCAGCCACCAACCCTAAGCCCGAAAGCGCCGGATGTCAGGCCACCACCTGGCAAATTCCAGATGACGTGGTGCCCAAATCAAGCTGTGCTCCGAGAACTTGTGTTCCTCACCGACCAGTTTACAAGGGCTTACTTGGAGGATCCTGGGACTTAGTAATAAGTAAGGTTATAAGTACCTTAATTGGGGTTATAAGTAGTTATAAGTATAGTTATCCCTAATTACTAATTATTACCCTAGTTACTAAGTCCCATGATCCTTTAAGCAGGGTTTAGGGCCGCTTGCGGGTTCACGAGCACCACAATAAGCCGCCAGTTTTACGCTGCTTGCACCATCTTGCACCCGTTTGCTATAAATGCTAAGCCCTATAACTCGCCCTAAACCGTAAGCCTCAAATTACCAGGAGCCATGTGCCCTAAAAACTGAACCCACGAGCCTCTTAAACAACCAGAAATCATGAGCCCTAAGCTATGAAACCAGCCTAAACCCACACGCCTCCGTAAATTCCAAGTGTCATGATAAAGCATGCAAATGTCGCCGACGAAGAAGGGTCCTCGGTCCTGCTCGCAGCATCGTTGACTTAGTCGCGGGGTTTTGGTGGGATAGGGAGTTTAAGGTCTATACGGCTTTAGTGGTTTAGGAGTTTGTACTTTAGTGCTTTAGGGTTTTAGGGATTCGGGCCTAATGTTGCAGTGCAATGTGTTTGGGAATCCCAAGCCCTGAACCAAAAGCAAAACGTGTCTTCCGATAATGAACGTCCCTCGCTTTGGTGCTGCTGTCGATGATAGGATCCGCAGCAACTTTCGCCAAATGCCAAACAGATTGGAAGCCAGTTCCCTGAAACGCAAAGCCGCACACCCCAGATCAAACTATGAACGCCGACACTTGAATCCGTTCCAGACCTGAATACGTAGCAGATGTAGCATCTGCTTTAATAGCGGCCTATGTAAATTTGCATAAAGTTTGTGGGTAACTAATTGATTACGTACCTACATACATAATGAAACCACAAGGCCCCCAAGGAACCATGTTGGTAATTGTTTGAGCCCCTACAGTAGAAGCCCAACAGTTGGAAACCCAATGGCCCTAATCCTTAAGATTCATCTATAGAGAATCCCAACACGATTTGGCCTTAATCCGGTTTCCAACTTGATGGGGTTTACTGTATAGTAACGACCTTATTAACAAATGCGTCCACTTGTGACAGATGCCCTCGCGAACCGGAATCCGAACGTGAAGCCTAAAGATTTCCCTTCGTTGTCCGGTTCATGGGGTTGTAGCATTACTAGGTGTCGACTTTCAACACTCCCCAAAATTAAGTACGGCTCCCCTGAACAAGGAGGGCAACTAACAATTATGCCAAATCGGTACGTAGATAAAGGTGCTCTAGAACCAAAGGTTTGACGTCTAGAAACTCAGATCCCCAGGTCCTTCTCACTGATGTCGAAAAAAAGTAGGAAGGCCACTTCCGGCGGCAACCAGACGTGAGGAGCTGCCGCGGCAAAGAGGACATGACAGGACCTTTGATTTGGAAAACATACTATAAACCAACACAGCAGCTGTCCCTTGGCTCGTGAGTTGAAGGGGGATAATATGAAAGTGATGCGGACAGTATGAAGGCGATGCCAGTGGTGTGCATACCTGTGATCTACAGCTCTATAGGGCTATAACCTTACTTGGAAGTTTCCGTAAATAAGGGACCCTAACATAGTATACTGAATAGTAGGATCCTTATGATAAGGACCTCAATATGAGGTATTGCTAACTTTCGGACTTCCACTTTGGGGCACTGAATCCCACTGCTTGGGGCGTGTGCTAAAGCTTCATTTCGAAAGGCAGCAGCAGCCTAACCCTCAACATTTGACGGCAGGCACCCTTTAAGGGAACCTTAATGGTCTTTGCCGAGGAATCTTCAAAGGGACCCCTACTATAGAAACCCTAAACTCAAGCAACCCTTAAACTGAGCCCTACTAAGAACCCTACAGCACCTTTAAAGGAACTCCTAAAGGAACCCTTAAAAGGAACTCTTCAAAAGTCTTTAATGGTCCGAAGCGAGACGCGGGCCGCCCCCACACGCCTTCACAAAAGAGCTCAAGCTATTCGCGGCGTCTTGCGGCGCGTGCACCTGGGCGGCCGCCGGGGTGTACTACTGTAGGGGCCCGAAAAATTAGAATACTGTTTTTGGGCTCCTTTAAAGTATTTTTATAACAGAGAATCTTGAGGACTAATGGTGGTAATTATTGAGACTTCCATATTATAAGGGTTCCATAAGGCTTCGACTCTACAGGGCTTAGGTGTTAAGGGTCCATGCACCGATATCTAAAAGGGCCGGGCCAAAATGCGGGACTCTGCATTTAGGTCTGCGGCTTCCGGGTTACCGGGGTTTGGGGGCTTAGGGGCTTGGGCGGTCGGGGCTTCAGGGTCTACGTGGAGGTTTCATGGGTAGTTGCAAGTAGGGTTATAAGTGGGGTAACTATGCTTATAAGTCATATTAGGGGACTTATAACCCTATTTATAGCTAATTATCCATGAATCTCCAAGTAGGGGTTGCTGACAGAACGACAAAGGGTCATGACAACAGGGCACCTCACATGAACGATGCTGCAGATGCTCGAAACTAGCAGCAAGCCGAGAAAGCTTTCTCGTTGTACGTACGTGCGCCGGCACAGCCCCATTTTGTACAATCACCCTCAACATCCGCACACAAAAGGCAAATGTCAACATCTGACAATAGAAACCGATTTAAACCAAAGTCCCTGTGCAAGGACATTTTTCCAGCTTTCATCCGGCTTCTAAACCTAAGCCCTAAGCCCAAATCCTAACCTTCTACCCCAAAAACAAACTCTGAACCCTAAGCCCCCAAACCCAAACCTAAACCCTCAATGAAACTCCATCAGACGCAGGCCTCGACCGTGACATCCTGCACTTCCCGCGACTTCAGGATCTCAAAGACCCAAGCCTTGTCTGAACTCAGAGACTCCAAAACCCATCAATTGAGGAATTTTCCGATAAGAGTTCGAGTAGGGTGCAGGGCTTGGGGTTTGGGGTTCGGTGGGTGCGAGTCAAGGCTTCTTTACTGGACGTACCTCAACTTTATGTTACCATATAATACTCGGGACCTAGGATAAATAATATGCAGTCTTTACTTTACTATGGAAACTTAGACGAACCGTCGTAACAAGAATCCAATTAATTAACAGTGGTTGAGGGAGTCAGGCGAAGCACGAGATTCAATGATATACGTGAATACCACCAGACATAAGCCCAAGGTCAAGGGTCTTGCTGTTCCGTGTTGTCCGATAGCCTAAACCGAAGCCCCAGACCCCGAAGCACGCAATGACAAAGCCCAAAGACCAAAAGCCTAAACTCGAAACCGGGGCCTCAGATAAACCCCTAAACCCTATATAAGCCTCAACCTCTAAGCCCCTAAACATGTCACCCTCAATCCCAATGCCTAAACCCCTAAACCCTAAACTCCACTAGCACACAAAATGATCCTCCCCTTCCGTCACGTAAGAGGGGGTTTTAATAACAGGGGGTCTACATCATAAGCTTTAGGAGCTGTATGGCCACTACAATACCATAAGGTTGAGTGGCTCGGGGTTCGGGGATTAAGCTCGAAAGCACCAAAAAATTCCAATCATGACCTCAGAGCGATGCTCACTCCAAAGGGACCAACGAGGTGCAGCCGGAGAGGGCATGCACGGTTCGCCAACAAAGAG
The DNA here is from genome assembly GCA_905221615.1 of Symbiodinium sp. CCMP2592. NCBI lineage: Eukaryota > Dinophyceae > Suessiales > Symbiodiniaceae > Symbiodinium > Symbiodinium sp. CCMP2592. The sequence continues at coordinate 164,980 of CAJNDT010000245.1, forward strand.
ACGAGAGCCAGATCGTTTCGTTCCTTGAGGCGGAGCGCTTGTAGGAGTTAGGATCAGGGGGACCCTTGGGATAGAGACCCTCTGAATAAGGTCCCGTTTAGGAGAGCCAGAAGTAGGGTTGAGAAGGATCCCTTTTACAGGGTCTCCCGAAAAATTACTACCTAGGACCTAGGAGTTTGATCTTCAGGGTTTTGATGTGAGGGTTTGAAGCTTAGTCTGGGCTCTAGAGCTGTAGAGTTTGAGGTTGACGGCTTTGAGCTGCAGAGTCTTCGGTTTGGGTAGTTCAGGGGGTGGAACAACGGTTTAGAGCCTTACAAACGAACCCAATGAACCCACATGGACCCACATGAAGGAACTACATACGACCTGAAACTAGGTTCCTGACTAGCCTCTTTATACAGTCTCTACTATTTGCTTAAGAAGCCCCCCCAAAAAAGTATATTCCTTATGGGGGTAATATAGGGATTATCATTTTTCATTTTTTGGGGGGTTCTTAAGCAAATAGTAGATAAGGAGACCCCCAGTTAGAAAGGGCAAAAGGGTACTACTCAGGAGCCTACTAGACCCTGAAGCCCCCGATAGATCCCTTCTAGAACCCTTTAAGCAGCCCTTTAGGGAACCCTTTTAAGCAACACCCTAAACCCTAAACCTAGTGGAAATCCTAAAGAATACCCAGTTACAAACCAAAGTGTCTCCCAAGAGAAGCAGCACGTGGAGGGCGGGCGCAGCCGGATCTCTGAGGGGTTCTGAAAGTCGTGGAGGAGCCGGCTGATGCGTCTTGCAAAGGTTGGAGAGTAGGGTTTAAAGGGAACTCCAGAAAGTTGGAATATGGATTAATGGTAGGATCCCCTATAATTTACCTTACAGGGGTTAGGATAACGATATTCCAAGGTTTACCTGGGCCCTAAGGAACCTACCTTTTTAGGGTTCCCTAATATGATTTCTTTATAGAAGTCCTTAAAAAGGTAGGCTACGTGGGGTTAAGGTAGGGGTTACGGCGTTGAGGGGTTTAGGGTTTAAGGGCTTTAAAGGTTGTTTATACGGTTTTCATGGTTTCAGGCCAGCTAGGGAGAATTTAGTAGCAAATCCAAACCCTATGTCACTGGCAGGAGTGTTGTATGATATGTTTCTCGGAAAAGTTTTGAAAGGTGTTCATGGGGTGGCTATAACGTGCCGTTCAGCTCTGTATGGGCTTTTAGTTACTAGAAGCCTGAATGGTTCTGGATGTTTGCGAACCAGAACTGTGACAATGGACCCCATGTTGCATGACTCAATGTTCAACCAACTATGCTCTATTCCACTCAATCCGTGGAAGCTTTCGACTCTAGACCCTGCAGGCAGACCCGACATCTTGTCATTCAAACCCACAACACACGCGGAACTGTCGCGAAAGCTCGAATTTTTCGGAATAAGATTTACGGGTCAGACCAGGGTTTGGGAACCCCAGAAACAACAACATCCCCCTAAACCCTAAACCCAACATCCGGAATCTGCGTGAGCCCGGCAGTAAGCCCCGATCTGCCATTGCTGCTCTGCCTCTCGATGCAGTTGCCGTCTGTCATAGAGCATCTGCCTCGGTATTTGGCACGGGCTGAATGTAGGGCAGGGGCCTTAATAATTGGAATAGGGTTTTGGGGGGCCGGGGGGCCCATTCTACTGTATGTACTATAAGTATAACAAGGACCCCCCTCCACAAAAAAAGCAATAGTGGAGGGTCTAGGGTGTAAGGACCTGCGATTTGCAGGGTTTGGCGCTATGGGTAAACCAGACCCCTTTAAACCAGGAACCCGAGCCCTTCGGAAGCAAGCAAGATGCAACGTCCCCATGTCGCTGCAGCTGTTTCTCTGGCAGCTACCTGGCATGTGCGGTCGACTTCCTTCACCTAAGGCTCCTTCAACACGTAAAGATTGGGCCAATCCAACCTACAGCAGACGACCCTCATTAAGGAAGTTCTAGGCCATAAGCCGTATCTGTTGACCCCCGCACACCCAACAACCAAACTTGCGAAGATTGAATCTAGCAGCTAGAGCTCATGGTTTGGGGCTTGTAAGCTTTGGGGTTTAGCTTGACGGCCCGTCGGTTGTAGGGTTTACGGCACCGGCGATTACAACTCAAACCTCGCGTCTTTTGGGAGCTCAGAGTCAGGTTTTACTGCTCTACCGGGAAACCCCAGAGCCGACGATTCTAAAGCGGAATGCCGCTATATATTATAACTACTACTATAATGAAGGGGTCGTAACCTCTTTTCTCCTGGTTTATACTGGGGAGCCCTCTCTGATCTCAGGCATCGTGCTTTGCTCATGGGTTTTGGAGTCCGGAACGCCCTCACCCTCACCCAGGAAACTTAACAAGTCTTTGGGCGGAATCTCTGTGGCAATTATCCTGAGAGGGAGGTTCAAAGGCTCTGTGGCACCTCAATTGTTCAGGCTTCGGGTTTCGCGTTTGCGGTTAGGGTTTAGGCTCAGTTGCATGTTATATAAGCTACTGTCACAGTGAGCCCAGGAAAGTCGGAACATGGCATGGGGATGGTTATTGCTTGGATTCCCTAGTTTGCATACGAATCCTCGTTGGGATCCAGAAAAATAAACGAAGCTCCCAGCAAACCCCAAAAAACCAGAAGCTGGCCTGCGAGGGTGTTGCACTGAAGAATACAGACGGCTTTCAGCACTTCCTCATAAAACCATGCCTGCACAACACAACAGCGGATGGGCGGTCAACTGTCTGTATGTCCTAAGCCTTGACTTGAACCCTTGAGCCCCTAAACCGCAAACATTGGAAACCCCATACGTCTCGATGTTGTTACATGTCTGTGTCTTTGTGCCTTGCTTGGTTTTCGTTTGTTGTTTCTCTCTCACTCCCTCTCTGTCCTAGACCGTTCGTTGCCTTTCGAAGTCCCAAAGCGCCTGGAAGTTTACAGCCCCCGAATCTTCTGCAAGCCGTCAAACCTGCAAACCTAGCACCCCTTCAAATACTGCTGTCATTATCCGTAGCATCAGTATGACAATGCAAGTAATCATAGTACTTACCGCAATAATAAGCATAATGCAAACTTGTGAGGAGTTCGGGAAATGGCATGGGCGGCCTCAGTAATTCGAGCCAGTTTTGATGCAAATTCTAGTCTGTGTAGCTAGGGGATAGAAGTAAGGGGAGAGTAATCTAAATATTCAAGCCCCCATAAACACAGGCTGCCGGATCAATAAACTTAAACTAGTAAAAGAAAATCATCATCATGCTTCTTCTATGTTGTATTGACCCTGCTTTGTTGTTTATGGACTGAGTGCAGTGCGAAGATTAGAGGGCTTGAGATCTAGGGTCAGTCAGTTTAGGTTTTAGGGCTTTAGAGTGTGGGGGTTTAAGGCTTATGTTTTTAAAGGTTTCGGGTTTACGGATTTAAGGGTTTAAGGTTTAGGGTTTAAGGGTGTGGTTGTGGGTTGTGCAGTGTGATTCGTCCAAAACCCTAAACCCTAAACCCTAAACCCTAAACCCCTAAACCCCTAAACCCTAAACCCTAAACCCGATGCAGCCCTGACCCGAATCCTAAATCCCGAAAGTCTAACCCAACCTGGGGCCCAGACGACTTTGTGATCCATATTGTGGTCCCCGTATTTATACGACATTCCCATTTGGGTTTCATGAGGCGTTGAGATCTAGTGATGCTTAGGATTACCCTTAAGACAATCAGCATGCTTCTATTCGTGTCTCATTTAGTAAACCGTCTTGCCGTCTTGATGTCTCCAATTCTCCCAAGTAATTGGAGTTTGGCATGAGCGTTCCGGATTTGATGGCATGTCTCAGAACAGTAAAAAAATCACAAGGCAAGGAGGGAAAGAAGGGCCACTGCTAGGGAGTTTTTGACAACTAGCAGAGCCACATCGAATCGAGTTCGTTACTGTATAGACAACACACCGCGCCCTAGACCCAGGCTCAGTAAAATCCACGACCCCCTATCTACACCGGAGACTCCAAACTTCTCTCATTTCCTGCAGACCCTAAAACTTACACCCCGAACCCCTCAACCCAACCTCTGAACCTCAACTCCAAACAAGAACCGCTATCCTAACCCGATAACCTAAACCCTGAAAGTTATAAGCCCTAGAGCTCCAAACACCCGAAAGATCAAAGACGCCTGCTGGAGCAATAGCTCCAACGGCTGCGAGCTTCCGTCTTGGCCGTACCGTCGTTGCGCATCGTGATTCAGCACCTTCGGGTTTGGATATGTATGGGGTTTAAAGTGTGCTGATCGTGTTACATCAAGTCCTATAGGAGGTTTAGGACTGTTGCTCTGATATTTTTTATTGTGTTTATTGTTGTTGTTATTCGTACTATGACCATGCCTTTACTACTATTGATCTTATGTAGTATTGCAATTCTTTCTGGATTTCCCGGGCGGCTTGGAAATCCAGCTGCCCGGTTGAAAGACTATAGGGTTCGAGGCTCGCGTGTTTGCCTTTGCGGTTTAGGCTGCTAGGGTGTTCGGGTGTTAGGGAGGGTTCAGAGCCTCGGAGTTTACGGTATGAGGGTGTTGGGGATTAAGAGTTTACGGTGTTTGGTTTTGTTCGACTGTTTCAAGTTTTAGTGTGTGGGGTTCAGGGTTTGGTTTTTTTGTTCAGGACCCAATAAGACCTTTCGCGCAACCATTTTTGGAGGATCTCACGAACCCAAGGGGCCATGTAAGGATGTGGTATGAGGGTTCCTTTATTTACGGGTCTTAAGTTCTAGAGGAATAGCGCTGTGTCCATGCAACGATATAGTCTATACCGTGGTCCTGAAGTACCTGTAAGGGACTACTCGGGTATGGCCAAAGTATATTGCGTATATACATTAGGGGAACGACTCAAATGCAAACTATCGATTAAACCCCCTTGTCCTTAAGGATCCTAGTCCACACTTAGAGCCCGTGCTAAAAGCCAGGGTTAAAATGTGCAAACCTTGCGGGTCCAGTCCCGGTACTAAGCATCATTCAAACTATATTCTGTGGGACCTGACGCCAGAGTGTTTGGGTCCTTGGACCATCTAGGCAAGAAAGGACATACTAATGAATCAGCAAGCGGCGGCTTGCAGTGAGGCATCTCTGGCTGTCTCCAACAAAGACGTTGTTTCAGACAAGGGCAGATCCATCTCAAGCAGGATGTCCTGAAAAGTTTGGAGTGATGGGTTTCCTAAAACCCTCAATCCTAAATTCAAAAACCCTTCGGTTTTGCGCGGTGGTTTAAACTAGAAGTCTGCAGAGGGGGCCTAAGTTCAAGATTTGGAGGTTTAGGGCGTAAGACATGGAGGTTTCCATACACATCGTTGGTGGTGCACACGGAGCCTTGTGCTGTTCCCGACTTGTCCAGTATCCTGGGGAACCAAAGGTTTACGATATTTACCTTGGGGAGTAGATTGGGATTCTATAAGGACTATAGTACCCCAACAAGGTTAAAGGTTACCTACTCTACTACTACTGTTGATGTATTATAAACCCTGCATTACCTTAAGGACCCTAAACTATGGAACTTATGGCATATTCCTTCTAATGGGTAGAGCAGGATTTCTATCATCAACCGTAGGGCCTTGTGCTTTTCTACATGGCAGGTGCTGACCATGACAAGGCACGCACCAAGAGTAGCATGCGACTGTTTTGGTACCCTAAAAGCCTGAACCCTACTTAAAGGATCATGGGACGTAGCAACTAGGGTTAGAATTAGGGTAATTATACTTATAATTACTTATAACCCCAATTAAGGTACTTATAACCGTACTTACTAAGTCCCATGATCCTCCTTATAGAACGCCTATAGATCCTTTCAAGGAACCCTATTCTAGAACCCTATAGTACCCTGATTAAAAGGAACCCTAAACCTTACTAAGTCCCATGATCCTCCAAGTAACCCTCAACCCTTATAGATCCCATTATAAGAATCTTATAGATCCTTTTTAAAGGAGCCCTAAACCCTAAGGCTCACCTTACTTATTACGTAAAGCCTTACTTACTAAGTGCCATGATCCTCCAAGTAACCCTCAACCCTTATAGATCCCATTATAAGAATCTTATAGATCCCTTTTAAAGGAACCCTAAACCCTAAGGCTCACCTTACTTACTGCGTAAAGCCTTACTTACTAAGTGCCATGATCCTCCAAGTAACCCTCAACCCTTATAGATCCCATTATAAGAACCTTATAGATCCCTTTTAAAGGAACCCTAAACCCTAAGGCTCACCTTACTTACTACGTAAAGCCTTACTTACTAAGTGCCATGATCCTCCAAGTAACCCTCAACCCCCGATCGCATCTGCAAATGAACCCTCCACAAGATCCTTTCAGGAATCCATGAATCCATCAAAGGACACCCGTTGTTTGTCGGGAAAATTGAAAGAATCCCCAAAAGTGCCCCAATACAAAAACCTACATAACTCCATCATCTGAAGATCCTGATTCTACTTACAGAATTTTCTACCCCCCCCACATCGTAGTTTAATCCTTACCCTAAGGGTCCGCGTATCCAGAAAGTAGAAGCGTTGGCCGAAAGGTAGGCCCCCTCTCGAGCTACTTGGAGGACAAAGTATATACAAGTTTAGGTACATGGACCCCCCAGGGTCCAACTAAACCCTCAGTACTCTAAACTGCCTAGTTACCCCTAAACCCTAATATCCCTTAAGCCTGCATCCCGGAACCCTTGGTATAACCCGCAGCACGAAAAACCCTGAACCTGATAGTACTCTTAACTCTAAACCCTTAAACCCTAAACCCTTACATGACCCTTAACCCTTAATCCTTAAACCCTAAACCCTAAAAAACCTAAACCCCTAAACCCCAAACCCCTAAACCCCTAGACCCTTAACCCTATACCCCAAAACCCTAAAATCCTCAGCCCAAGAAGAAGGGCAAGCTCAAAGGCTTTCCCAAGCTCGCTCCTCCAGGTCCTCGAAGAACGTGCTTGACGGCTGGCTCCTTGGATCTTGGCTTTAGGGTTTGAGGTTTAAGGTTTAAGGCTAGGGTTTGGGGTTTAAGGTTTGAGGTTAGGGCGTGGGGTTGGAGGTTGAGTTACCATTATGATTTGGTGAAGTATCTCCCATAACAGTATCTGGGACTCTTTGGGTTTAGGCGTACACAGGGACCCCTTTAAGACCCAAGACTATAGGTTGCAGGCAAAGGAACTCAAAAGACGCTTCTACAACCCCTGAGCCTGAAACGTCCGAACCCAACGATCCAAAAAACGTGAAACCGTAAGAACCTGCAAGCCCACGCAACCCTAGAGAACCTCAGAGGAGCCCTTTCCACCCCTTCCATCAACCTGAAACCCGTACAGAACTCGAAAAAGAATCCTCATGAATATCCTGTCGATTCATCGCAGAGCCCGTATAGAACCCTAAATAAACCCCCAAAGGGTCCAAACTACCTATATGGGGATACTTACCCGAACCATGATAGTAACTCCGACCATCAAACCACTTACGACGTAGGTACTTGGGAGCCCGTGGGATAGATCCCCTATGAGCTTATATACAGCTCTTATAGAACCTTCGAAGCCGGATACCGTTCTAGAAAAAAACCTAGACTGCTTTCTACTACTATCTACAATGTAAGTACGTGGGCTTAAGATTTGTTCGACAGGCCTAAGGAGAAACATCTTCACATATCCAATTCGAGCATTCGGGCCTTGAAAGAAATCGAAAGCCAGGCTTCGGCAAGGCCAAGAAACCCTAGTTTCTACAATCTCATAAGTACTTAGGCTTACGAGCATTTTCCTAAACCCTAAACCCCTAAACCCCTAAATCCTAAACCCCTAAACCCCTAAAGCCTTAAATCGAAAGCCAGGCTTCGGCACGGCCAGGCGGAAAAGCTGAGGAATTCGACTCGCCGTGCCCTCGCAGCAGATTTCCCAGGTCCGTTTCGCCTCCGAGCCCGGCCTCGCCCCCAGAGGGCCTACTTGGAGGTTCATGGGTAGTTATAAGGGTTCCTTTATTTGAGGTGGGAGAAGGGTTAGGGTTAGAGCGTAGAAATGGGAGTTTTATTGCGGCTATTGCAGGGATTTACGGATTAGGGTTTAGGGTTAAGGTTTCAGGGTTGCTTTTGTTTTTCTAGGGCTTTGTTGGTAGTCTTGAATCTGAAGTTTTTTGCAGGGTTTTGCAAGGACTTAAGCCTTTAGAGACGCAAGGATTGGTACCCTGGGCTTTTGCAAGCTCAAGAATCATAGGGACCTTTAGGGGGGTGGGGCGGAGGGGGTAGGGGACTATATACTTCCTGAAATAGGCCTGATTAAATTCTTGTTAAAGGTATTAAGGCCCCTTACCCCCTCCCCCATACCCCCCTAAGGGCCCTTATGAAAGAAGTCACTCATTTGAACCACCCGGCTTGTTAGTTTCCCATGAGTCTAATCTTGAAAAATCCTCTTAGCATAGACCTTGAACCAAAAGCCGAAAGGCAGCGAACCCAAAGAATCCCAAACCCAAAGCCACACATTTGGGGTTAGTTGTAGGGATTTGGTTTGGGGTTTCAGGCTTCAGACCCCGGGGTTTCCAGCCCCGGAGACCCATACTTCATGTAGATGCCTGACCCTTTAGAGGGAGCAGGGAACCCGGAATCGGAAACCCTAAACCCCTGATTCCTTCTTGTGGGGCCATCAGACTCGGGCTCCGGAAGGGAGAGGACCGTTCGTCAGGGGTCTACTACCTTATACCAGACGCCAAAATGTCTTGTACTACCTGCTTGTCGGGTATCATGGGGAACTAAAGGTTAACCTGTTTGGATATATAGGGATTATAGAGGGACTATACTCTCCAAAAAAGGTTAAAGGTTTCCTACTCTACTACTAGTACGACTGGTCCTTTGACTTTGGGTTCCCCATTATAAACATTGGACCCCAAAAGGTTTACTAAAAGAGATAACCAGTGTAAACCTTTAGGAACATCACGAAGAGCTGTGCATATCCGGATCATGAGCTATACCTTGAAATCTTATTTCATGTAGTTCGGCCCTTCTTCGCACTAGAAATTCCTTATAGAAGCCGCTAAGGATCCCTTTTAAGAGACCCTGCTTTTTTCCGGCCCTTCTGTGCCAGAAGCCCAGGAGCCTGACGCAGAAGGGATGGAGGGATCCGGAATCACCCGGCGGACCGAGGTCGTATCCTGGGCTTGGTGTTCCTTAACGGGTGGTTTAGGGTTTAGGGCTATTAGGGAGCTCTTGAGGGTTTAGGGGTTTAGGGTTTGGGGTTCAGGGTTTCGGGTTTAGGCAGAATTCCTGGGCTTTGAAGTACAGTAGCTTTAGGGTTTAGGGTTTAGTTTAGGGTTTAGGGGTAGGGCTAGAAATTTATTTATAACCCATACTATTTTGGGTCGTATCCTGGGCTTTGAAGTACTGTAGCTTTAGGGCTTAGGGTCTAGGGTCTAGGGTTCAGGGTTTAGGGTCTAGGAAAATAACCCATACTGTTTTGGGTCGTACCCTGGGCTTGTACTGTAGCTTAGGCCGAAACAATTAACCTAGTATACTAGGCTGGGTCGCATCCTGGGCTTTGAAGTAACATGGGGGCCTGGATTTTATAAGGCTTCCTTTGAAAAGGTTACTATAAGGGACATAGGGATCGTATCCTGGGCTTTGAAGTAACCCGGGAGTTCCTTCAGGGTTCGTTTAAGGGTTCCTTTCAGGGATCCTTTAAGGGTTTAGAGTTTAGGGTTTATCGTGTTTCTGGGTTTAAGGTTTAGTGACGAACCCTTAAGGACCCCTTTTGGAGGAACCTTTCAAGATCCCTTTTAAAGGAAAACCCTTAAAGATCCCTTTAAAGGAATCCTTAAGGACCCCCTTTTAGACGAACCCCCATAAAGATCCCCGTACTCCAGGAACCCAGGATCTCCAGCGATTTGAGGGCCGACAGCAGCGAAGGAAGCATCTGACGGGGCCCCAGCCTGAGGGTTGAATTAGGGTTTGGAGAAGCCTTCTTTTAAAGGGCTTAGGATTTAGGGCTTTTTAAAGGGCCGAGGGTTGATCTATAGGGTTTGTATAGGGCTTGTTTTGAGGGTTTAGGGCTTGGGATTCAAGGTTTCAAGTTTTTTAAGGGTTCAGGGGTTTGGGGTTTAGGGTTTAAGGGCTTGGGATTTAGGGTTTATGCTTTCTTCATTTCAGGGCTTAGGATTCAGGGTTTAGGGTTTTTAAGGGCTTAGGATTTAAGATTTAGGGCTTTTGTTTTAAGGGCTTAGGATGTAGGATTTTAGGCTTTTTTGAAGGCTTAGGATTTAGGCAAAACCTGCCTTTCTACGGACAATATGTAAGGAGACCATAATACGGAGCTCTAAAAGGGTAGGTTGTTTGGGGTCCAGGTAGGGGTTTCGAGCTCTGGCCGCCCTTCGGGTTATGAGGAAAACAGATCAAAAGACTACGCTGGTTAAGCGAAACATGAAAAGATACTCGTCTCGAGGACAAGCCCACTACTACGACGACGACTACGACAGTACTACCACACTAAACCCTAAACCCCAAACTCGAGACGGCTACGGCTACCTTAATCCAAAGCCCTGGACCCTAAACAATCGACCCTAAACTAAACATTCAACCCTAAACCCTGAACCCTAGACCCTGAATCAATCTTGAACCAAATCCTAAACCCGCCTAGGCCCGAAATCCACGCAAGGAACCCAAATGCATACTTCAAGGAACCATTCACGAGAAGCCAGTATGAAACGAAACAAAAGAAAACAACACCCTTAAACTATCAATAATTTAACAGGTGGGGGTTTGGGTTTAGGAACATTCCTAACCCTGCACTTTAAGCCCTCCGACAAAACAACCATGCCTGAAGCCCGAAATCCCAGGAAACATTATATCGTTAGAACCCGATCAAGCCGAAACACCTCCTACGGTGTGCACACGCTGCTAAGATAGCGGAAACCTTAATTCCCCAGCTTCCCTGACAAACTCAAGGTTTGTATGGGAGTTGGGGGTACCTTTTTGGGGATCCTTATAATCAGGGTCCTACTATTTACGTCTGTTAGGGTCCCCTATTTTTTATTCTAAGGAATATAGTACCCCCCCAATCTGGTTAAAGGTTACTTGACTACTACTACGACTACTACTACTACTACTACTACTACTGCTACTACTGCTACTACTACCTAAACACCCCTTCCTCTCAACAACGTTAGGAACAACTATACTACCCTGGCAGAAGGAAGCCGGACAAAATTACTTCAAAACACCTTAACATGCCTAGAGTGCCCGCACCGAAAACCCGATGAACAACGCCGTGTCTGAGTCTATGGAAGTCCTGTGTATATATATATATGTACATCCCTTCTAAACCCAAAACCCTCCGAAACCCTAAACCATGAACCCTCAACCCCTAAACTATCCTAAACTTCTAAACTGTACCCTAAACCCCACTCTAGTACTAGGCAGCCGAGTCGCAGGGAAGCTCCTGGAGACTCCTGAAATCCACTGCCCGCTGCAGGCTCGCGTCCGACAGATCCCCGGGAGCGGCGTAGTGGAAGTGGAAGTGCTGAGCACCTCAATTGACCCTTGGGCTGCAGTTACCAAAACAGTAAATTAGTGGGGTGAGTAACATATGGCTAGTAACCTACCATGTAGGTAACTGGAGCCCTACGGTTAAGCGTTCCAAATGATGGTTGTGGTGTAGCCCCAACAGGTCAGGGTCGAAGACGTGGGGTTTCCGTCAAAATATGCACAAGACTTAATCCTAAGCCCTAAGAACTAGACCCTAAGCCTTACATATCCAAAACTAAACCCTAAGCCCTAAACTCGAAGCCATATATAACCAAAAGCCCAAAACCCTAGTGCCGTAGTATCAGAAAAGCCGCCCTAGTGCCATAGTATCAGAAAAGCCGCTGAGCGCATGCCAATGACCCTGCACGATACTCAGAGTGCGGCGGGTGATCTCCTGGGATCCGGATCCGATCTGCTAGGGTGGTGCAAGGACATCTTCCAAAATGGGACTCAGGGATCTTAACACCCCCCTTAAAGGTCAAGGGGTTTAGGGTTTCGGATGCTATTGGGTTTTTTAAAAGCGCAATGACTCCTTGTCTACTCCGCACGCAGAGTAGGTCTCGAGCCCGCCACATGGGCATGCACTGAAAAGAAGAAGCCTGCATCATTGCAATTGCAAGCCACAAACATCTACGCGTCTCACGAACGCCTCATGAGCATCACGACTACGGCTTCGCTCACGAGCATCACGACGAAGACCGCGTTACGGGCTCCCACATCGAACGACGAACTCGCACCACTTCTGCGCCCATTCCGACGATCACGGGCTTCCTGCAATTCAACCTCCATCTCCGGTTCTTCACGACGTTCCTGTGCACGATGTGGATGACGACGTCGATGTGGCGGAGAAGCTAGAGCCTCGATGAATAACACGTACATTGCGGCGGCGAAGTTGAGAAGAAGGCCTGCGCCACCAGCACTGCCTGCAGTTAGCCAAGGCTGACCGCACCCGGGGTTCTCCCGGCATCTCATGCACAGCTTCCAAGAGAGGATTAGTTCCCGGCCGAACAAAGCGAGGAGGCGCACGTGAAACACGATGTCGACCTCGGCCTCGCGCACCACGACCCTCTGCATGAAGACGAAGTTGTGTTGTGGACGATGTACTGTGCTCGGCCAATTGGGAATCGCCTCGTCTTCCCGTTGTTGTGCAAGACGAAGGGTCCTATCATCCTCTGCCGGCCAGGCGCCCAGTGGTGGCTCTCGACCAGCCGCCCGATAGAGGCCTGCTGCATGCACACGCCATGCTCTGCGACGATATCCGCAATCGTATGTTCAGGATTGTCAGGAAGCATGGCAAGAAGCTCATCCATGGTCGTTGGAAAGCCGGGTGCTAGCATCGCTGAAGGCGACGTAATCCATCTGGATGTGGTGCTGTTGCTCAGCCCCGACAAGTGTTGCGCCTCACGACGAATCACCTGCCCAATCTCATGCTCATAGATGGCTCATCGCCTCGTGGGTACTGTTGCCAAAATCTGGTCCACCAGGCGAAGTGACGGCGATTCCTGTCCCACTTCCCTTTGTTGGAGAACCAGGCGTTTCCATTCGCCGACGAAGGTATTCCACTTCACCATCTTCCCAAAGAGGGTGGATTCGAGAAAGGCCTGCAGCAACGCAGCAGCTTCTTGCTCCACCAATCCAACTGCGGGACATTGGGGGACTTCTCCGAAGGCAGCGGTCCAGGATGCTTTGCCCGCCTCCAGTTTGAGGAACCACGCAGGTTGGCCTTGCAAGCACAATACGGTGCGGAAGATTCTCCACAGCACCGTACAAAGCCGAACAATCTGCACATGCCAGCGACCTCAAGCACAGGAAAAGCGATTTTCATGAAACCCTAGCTGTCAACAGCGTTCGAAGTCACGCGTCTTAGACAACTTCCAGCCCAATCCACCTTGTCAATGCAAGCTCACGGCTTATGCAGGTTCACGTGTATCGGCTGCCGTCAAGAATGATTCGCAAGGACACGTTTTGCCCTGAGCGCCGTGCTCACATGTCATCCACCTTAGATCATGCCAGTGCTTGTTGCCTCGCCATCTTGACCAGTCACTACAGTCGTGTCCCGACCCGTTGCTCCTGCCACGACCCTTCCGATGATGAATCCACCGTGGACGCTTGGACCACTTCGCTCGACGCTTGTCGGAAGCATCCCAGTCCCACACCTGACTTTCTTCAGAAGAGCTTCGTCCATACCAGGGTCCATACTAATTGTTGTAATCCATAGTACCACCCATCAGCATATAGTCTTCCTCCATGCATTCAGCACTCAGCATGGGGTCCACGCAGCTTTGATCGCTATCCAACGTGCACACATCAGGCTGTTCGTGATCTTCCACCTGGTCCTCAAAACCCTTAGTGGCACTCAGACTGGAATCCACGAAGCTGTGATCCATATCAAAACCGCACTGCACACATCGGGCCTTCAAAACCCTCGGTGACAAAGTCAGTCTTGCCCCTGGCGTGCCTCCTCCTTGCTTTCTTCCCTCTCCCAGCAGCAGGGTTGGCAGTAACAACAGTTTCCGATGCTCCGTCAGTCGCAACCTTCTGATCATCCTCCAGTTTCTGCACTCTCGCCACTAGTTACTAGTTCATTGCAAAGAGCAGTTAGCCCAGCAACCGCATCCCTTTGTTCAACCAGTTTCAAAGCGAACGTAGCAAACGTGTCGTCAAGCATTCTGCGAGTTGCCACCTGCAGGACCCCTGCCTGCTCATCCAGTAGCCGTTTTAGCATCCCCAGGTCACACTCGACGGCACGCGCCGCATGTGAACCCGGTTCCATCCTTAAGCACACGGGCGAAGTGGCGGGGGGGCCCAGGTTGAGTCTCGAGCCTTGAGCCAAAAAGGTCTTGAGGCTACTGGGTTTAGGGTTTAGGGAAAAGCTTTAGGGTAAGATGCCATGCGTCGCCTGACTACTGCTTTCTCACGAAAGAAACATTCTGGGTTCCCAGTTGAAAATCCGACCCCTAAGTAAGGTAAGTGAACTCGGAGCCCTCTACTAGGGCAAGTCGCTTGGAAATCCGCATCATCTTTGGCGTGCGCAGCGGACGGGCTAAACTTCTGCAAGGCCGCGTACCGATGCAGCAGAATGGCAAAGTACTTCCGCACTGAGGGCGGCCTGACAGCGTTCGTGAAACCTGCCGCTACGAACCCTGAACTCGCCTAAACTCTAAACCCGAGACCCTGGGAAACCGGATTCAAAGTCTGAACCCGAACACCCGAAGGACCTAAACCTTAAATCTAGTCACCCCCAGGCCTAGGCGTCTTGGGCTGTGACAAAGGGACTACATCAAGGCCAGAATATATACAATACACCTAATCCCTAAACCCTATACTTTTTGAGCACATGGATCCGTATGGCCAGGCCGTCTCGACCCTTGGAAACGGAACCCTCTGAGTCTGAAAACGGTTGACCGCACCCCAGTTCATGGGTGTAGGGCTCAGGGTGAAGAGTTTAGGGTTTCTGGGTTGTAGTTTCCGGGGCCCTTAAAAGTATTCATGATTAGGTACCTCTTAAGGAACCATAAGGGAATTTAAAACGTTTCCCGAAGTGCCACCTAGGTGTAGGGTGTATAGGCTGTATAGGGTTCTACTCTGAAGTGTAGGGTTTAAACAAAAACCCACCCAGCCCGTGAATCTTATGAAACCTACCAGGACCCCCCCCCACAATCCCTTTAATAGAGCCTTGAAATGGCCCTTAATAGTGGGTATTGGGGGCATAATAGGGGGTATTTGGGGGCTCTAGGTAGCATCAGAAAACTGAGCTTCCAACAGCAGAGGAAGGGAAAATTGAAAAAACTCTCACACAACATCAACCCCAACAGCTAAAAAAACCCAACACCGGCCTGAGGATGGCTGCCGTTTGGTTGAAGCCTTGCTGAGCCTTACTTGCTGACGTCTGTTTGGATAAACTTGCTGACGTCTGTTTGGATAAGCTACGGGTTTAGGTTTAGTAAAAACCTAGATACGGCACAAAACCACGAAACGCAAATACTGACGGTATAATGCATACCGCCATCGGAAAACCGTATTAGAACATCCCTTGGCCGACCCAGGAACGATAAACCCAAAGCCCCACTATACGGGATAAACTCCGACAACGTACCCTAAGGGTCCATGCACCCAAATAGGGCTAAGACAGGACATACCATGATGTGGTTTCACAAACCCCACTAGCCCAGAGGGTCCATCTACACTACCATTATGGAATTAGGTCCCCAAAACCATATTACGGATGGTCTTTCGATACCTAATTCCATATTAGTAGTGTATGTGGCCACTCTGGGTTATAAGTTACCATAATAAGGAAACCCTATTCTTTACTCTAGGGGAATTCCCGAAAATAGGGGACCCCCAATATAGTACCCTAAACAGTAGGATCCTTGTTATAAGGACCCCCAAAATGAGGTACCCCTGAACTTCGCAAACTCACATAGATCCCTGTTATGCCAAATTGCAATCTGGCCCCCCTGGATTATAAGTCACCATAATCAGGAAACCGTGTTCTTTACTTTCGATCCCGATTATTAGTTATTGTAACTTACAATGTGGCCCTTTTTAGTAGGATCCTTATTACAAGGGTCCCAAAATGAGGTACCCCCCTAATTTTCCTGGTTATGGTAAGCCCTAAACCCTAAAACCCTAAACCACTACTGGGCATCCTAGTTATGGTAAGTTACAATCTGGAGGAGCCTAGGTCTCCAAAAAGGGAATAAGGGTACTAGTGGACATCCTAGTTATGGTAACTTACATTCGGAAACTCTAAACCCTAATCCCTTTATAGAACCGTTATAGATCCCTTAAAGGAACCCTTATAGACCCTAATCTTCCTAGTTATGGTAACTTACAATCTGGCCCAGGAGCGATAAGCCGCAACTTCCGGTCTTCCAATTGGCTCACGCGCTCCAAGTCTTCGAGGGCTGCCTACGCTGATCTTAGGGCTTTTTTTTTGAAGGCCCTTTTTCCGTCTGCAAATAGGGTTTAGGCTTTAGGGTGATCTGTAGGGTTGTTTTTGGGGTGGTTTTGTAGTGGTTCGCAAGGTTTCTTAGAAGTGTCATAGCAGTCTTAAGGCTTAAGTGAACTTAAGTGTTTCTAGGGACGGTCTATTGTCAAGTTTGTGCTTTTCCAGTGCTTTGTGTAGTAGTTTTGTGTGTTTCTAAAGAGGTTTCTAGGGACGGTTCAATTGTGGGTTCAGCGGCTGGTAGTGGTTTTCAAAGTATCTTAAGGGCTAAAAGGGCTCAGTTAGCGCAGTTTCGGATTTATGAAATGCTGGGGGGTAGAGTTCAAGGATTTCGGGTCCGGGCGTCGGCAGCTTCGAGCGATGGGGTCATTGGGGCTTTCGCTTCGAGGGGAGCTTGTGTCTTCGGTGTCCGCCTCTTCACGAATCCCCAGGTAGTGCTTGTCCTCTTCCAGAGCATCGTACCAATACTCCGAATACCTCTCCGGCAGCTGAAGGTACAAGTCCGACACAGGGAAGAAGCACCATAGCCAATCTATGGAATACCGACGGCTGACATACATAATGTAATAGAGTTATTAGCAAAGAACCCCCTACCACTATCGAATCAAGCCTTCAAGGTCCCAACTACTACTCGCAGCACTTACACCGACTCGGGGACGTAAGCTATGGTGTACTTTTACGCTTACCCATAAGGATCCAACGTACCTTGATATACTACAGATCTAGGCCTAAAGGGGCTTTACATGATGACTTTAATTCTTCATGCCTCAGTACAACTGCACTTCAATTCTCTAGATTTGGGTCTGGTTTGTGTACGGCACCCTTTCAAAAAAGGATGCTCTATAGACCTGGTTCAGAGAACTATGCAAAACTCCTGTCCTAAACTCCAAACTCCAAACTGTCTTGAGTGTGATGCTATATAGGTACACTTGCTCTGAGCATTTGTCGAACTGCATGTTGGCCTCTTCGGTTGGTACCAGATGGCAGCTGTGCCACACAAGAGAATGTTCCTGACACGTGCAAAAGAGGAGGGAGATCTAGGGTATAATATAGAGGCGTTCATAATTGCCTATGCTATTTTGGGGGGTTCCTTAGTATAAATAATACCCCAAAGACCCACTCTAATTATTACGGCCCCTATATGAAAGGGATTTTGGGTTTAAGGATGTTAAAGTTTAAGGCTCAGGGTGTCCAGCAGCCCTCCAAACTAAGGGCACCGGTTTCCGTAAACACAGTCCAAGTGGGGAGACCTTACATTTATTGCAGTACGAACACATGAATCCGATACTGAAGCTCTTATTGAAAGCTAAGAGGGCAATTGTGACAGCAGCAGCAGAAGTAGTAGTAGCAGCACTAGTTCGAGTAGTAGTAGCCGATAAGCTCGTATTTGATTAGGCCACCTGTTGCCCACTACCCTAAGGGTCCATGTCCAACAGCAGTATATGCTTAGGCCCTACAATTCCAATATAGGGACTACTGTACTTTAACGCCATAGGCCATAGTCTATACTATGAGGGCACATATGGACCCTTAGGGTATGGACGGGGGTTGAACGGGTCGGTGGGTGGGTGGGGGGATCCTCAACCCAAGCCTCTCCAAGGGAGCGACTCGCGAACTTTAGAGAAGCGCTGTAAAAGGAACCCTGAGCCCCAACACCCTAAACCCTTAAAACCCTACACCTAAAACCCCCTAAACCCTAAAACCTAAACCTCAACCCCTTTAAGGGAACCTAAGGAGTTTAAAGGATCAATAGTTAAATAATAGAAATAACTGAAATCACTATAAAAAAAAGGGCTGATCTAACAACTATTTTAAGGATCTTTTTTGAGTACCCTCCAGGCCGCCCAGGCTCTTGAGTCGCATGCTCCAGGTATTCCCCTGTGCATTCAAGCTCCGGCGATACGAGCAGTGGTCTGATGGCGAGGTGTAGACGTCCATGTTCCTTAATGGGGCTTAGGGGCCTTACGGGGTTTAGGGCTTAGGGGTTTAGGGGTTTAGGGGCTTAGGGGTTTAGGGGCTTGGGGGCCTTAGAGGTTTAGGGTTCCTGTTAAGGGGTCCACGAAGGTACAAGAAAGGTGTCGGATTTAGGGTGTAAGGGTTTTGGTTGCAGATTATGTGGAGGCCTCATTTAACGGGCTATACCCATTGGGGTTCATGGTTTGAAAGAGTTTTTGTGGGGTAGTATTGAGGTCAGGGTTTAGGGGTCATGGTTTAGCCCCAAGTGTCCGAAGGACCCAAGAATGAGGTACTTGGTTTAGGAAAGTTGTGTTTGGTAGGCTCCTATCTGCGAGAAGATTGGACTCTTTGGGTTACTTAACAGGCTGTATACCCATCAGAGTTCATGGTTAAACCGGGATTCGTGGCTTTAGTATGCCGGTTAGGGTCGATATAGGGTTCATGCTTTAGTTCTAGTCGGTTTTACTATAGTTTCCATCGTTTGCGGTGACCTGATAGGAAGTTGCTTGTATTCTTGGTCAAACCAAAAAAGGAACTACCATGGGACCATAGGGAGTGTGAAAGTTGCAAGGAGTTTGTTACACGCGGGTCGACCCTGTCTATCCTTATCCCTACGCCCTAAACCCCAAGCCCCAAACTCTGAAAAATACCCAAACCCGAAGCCCTCACCCCAAACCCTAAACCCCAAACCCTAAACCCTAAATCCTAAACCCCAAACCCCAACCGAAATTCCCCATAAAATCAGTGCTCGGGCTCCAATGCTTTTCCGGCTTCCGGTCGGTCAGCACCAAGGAAGCCCGAAACTTCGTCAGCCCTTTCCGCATCCACTTCCCAAAGTCCTGGGGTTTTAGGGGTTCCTTTAAGGGCACCTTTCAAGGGATCCATAGGGATTCTATAAGGGTAGAGGGTTTAGGGGTTTACTTGGAGGTGTTCATGAGCCGTTATAAAGTAGGGTTGTAAGTCCTTTAATTTGAGTTATAAGTATAGTTACCTTGCTTATAACCCCACTTATAACTACCCATGAACCTCCAAGTAGGGGTTTATTTGGCGGTTTTCGGGTTTAGGACAGTAGGGTTCCAGGGTTCAATTTTTTACCGTGCAGGGTTTAGTGTTTCTCTAGTTTGTATTGTTTGGGCATCCACCTCCCGAATGCTGTATTATGGGAGGTTGTCAGATTATGGTCCGTTTTTGGGCACGCGAAATATTAGGTTTCTTTTTATATGAAAAAGCCACCACAATTTTGACAACTACCCATGCACACCATCTGGCCTTCCCAAAAAACCAGATAAGGGATCCTTGCGAAGACCATCGTCTCGCAAATCCGAAACCCTGTACTGTGACATCCTAAACTACGGACCCAAAAAGGCAAAAATTAGAATAGTGATATCCCTGTAAACCCCCGTTCACTGAAGCCCAGTAAGGTAGGGATATCCCTATAAAATGCTCATGCTTATGTGGTTTTTGGGTCTCTAAGAAACCCTCGGCCCTAAACCCTAAACTGCTTCGGAGACTCCCGCGTGTCAGGATGTTGGGCGGTGCTACAAGGCGGAGAGAGCTTATGGTACCGGCCGAGTGGGCTTTGGAGGTGATAACCCTCAGGCTCTAAGGACTCATATAGGGTTCCTTTAAAGGGATCTATAAGGGGTCCTTTAAAGGGATCTATAGGGTTTAGGGCTCCAAGGATTCATATTTCAAAGCTTTTGGGCCCAAAGACCCATACTACATAAGGCTTTGGGCCATTTTGAGCCTTAGGGTAAGGGTTGAGAGTCCAGTGTTGTCCTTCCACGGAAAACTAAACTGGAAAATAGCCCTGTCAGAGGAATCCGCCGAAAGAAGGGTAACTTTGCCGATCTGTCTCTATTTCGCTACAGGCACGACATGGAAACCTAGAACCCACAATCAATCCCTGCAAAAACCTGTAAGAACATCTCTAAACACCTATCAACAAGAACCTGCCCTCGCTCTGCATCCCTGAAAAAAGCACTGACAAACATCGTAATGCCGCATAGTACCAGTCTTCGTACCCATGGATCGCGATCCCCCCAATACGCCCAAAACCCTAAACCGAAGGGCCCATGGATCGCCATCCCCCTACGCCCTAAACCCTAAACCCATTAAGCCCTAAACCCTAAACCCTTCTTGTCCATATGGATCCTCCTGAAAAATCTGAAAAGAACAAACTACAATACGCTATAGGTCGTAACCTTGAAGGGAACCATCTACATGACCCTACAACTCGGTTTTTGATATCGTCCATGGGTCACCATCCCAGAAGATACCCGGCTCCCGTTCGTGCCATCTTCGACTCAAAGCCTCGCAGCGGTGGTTCTCGAAGGGTTCCGGTTTAGGGACACGTTTAAGGGTTCCGTTTCAGATTTGCTCTAAGGGATCCTGGGCGAGTTCCTGTAAGGGCGCCTTTCAAGGGATCCTTTGAGGGATCCGTTTCAGGGCTCCGTGTCAGGGTTCAGGTTCCGTTTCAAGGATCCGTTCTAAAGAGGTCCAAGGGTTCAGGGGTTAAGGAGCTGAAAATCTCAGAGAATCCAAAATCCCTTTAGTTCAACAGACCTTTTCCTTTACTCCAAAGTTTTTTTCGTGGTTTGGGGAGTGCTAATGTAGGAGCCTCAACCGACGCAGTCAGAAAACCATGCACCCTCAACCCAAACAGACCTTGCCGACGATTGCACTCCAGTGGAACTGGCTTCCAAACGCACCATGCTGGTACCTTGTCTCGGGTTTCGCAGGGTTGGTCATTGGGGTCTCGATCATGGGCCGATACCCTGCACAACGGCTCATTGGGATCAGAAGTTGAGACGAGAGTATTTCTGACTTGTAGACCAATTCAGGTCAGAAGTAATCAAAGCTATAGTATGGCTTACCTGTAGCAAGGCATCAGTGCCCTGCTAACCCCAAGCCATAAGCCTTAAACCCAGAACTTTGAACCCTAAACCTTAAACTTTAAACCCTTAAGCCTTAAACCGTACACTCTGAGCCGCAAACCGTGCCTGCTTCTTTCAGTGGGGCAGATCAGGAGGTTCGGTGGTTTTCGTCCCTTTTGAGATCCTTCCTATAAGGGTGCCGCCTTCCTTTGGGTTCCAAGAAACGAACCTAATTTACAAGAGTTTAGGGTTTAGGGTTTTGGGTTTTGGGTGATGAAGGAATGGTGCAAGGTATATGATTTAAGATTAGGCCTCTCGGAATTAACACTTAAGATCCTTGGTAGCGCTGACTTCAGGGCGCGGTTTCTGATTGGGTAGGGTTTGTCGGGGTTGAGGGTTTTTTGGGCTTCATTGAAGATGAGGGTCCAAACTCGAAACCTTGAACACTGAGTCACCGAAGGCCGAGCCCCTCAACCCGACGCCCTGCACACGCTTAGAAACCTGGCGATGTGGCTAAGTGCATGCAGTTTGTGTCTTGGGTATTGGCCCCTGGGTTGGGGGAATCTGTGCTGGAAGCCTCTGTGCTGGAAACGTCCCTTGTGGGTGGCTCATATCTTATGTACCAAGAAAGAAAAAACGGCATGTTCATCTAAGTCACAACTGAGGCATGTCAGGAAAGCTTGAAACGATTGATTTCATGTCCGACACTTGGCATTTCCTGCTCATTTTGTCTTCGAGCATTCGAATTCGCACGCAAATTGAGGCACATTGCAAGGTTTAAAATGTCGAAAATGAAAATGTTTTGAGGATCCTCTTGACATTCTAAGTATTCATGAACATGGTTCCAATTTTGGGAATAGCAATGTTTGTAATGGAAAAACGCATAACCATGTTATGAAGTATAGAAACTGATCCTCGCAGGTTGAACTGTATGCGTTGCTGCCCTGCCGCTTGCCAGTTTACTGGAATGTACGGTCGGAAAAAATGGACAGCATGCACGATAAAGGCAAACGGCCAAAAACTGAAACCCAATTTGAAGGCACAGACGTGGTTGAAATCGTGTAAGTTGTCATGTTACACATCACACGCATATGTTTTGAGTCGCGCATCATTGTGTGTTGAAAAAAGATTCCTTGGTACGAATAACCAATTTCAGAAGACTTGGACACAGTTTGTCAAGATAGTCAATGGTGCGCAACAACTCTGATGTCTGATGTGGTCTTTGCAAATGTTTCTGGCTACACCGTCATATGACAGTCAAATGGAAAAAATACTGTTGCCCTTGTTCGGAGGGGGGCGATGGGTTGGCACCAGCAGACAACATCCGCAGCTGCACCAATTCAGCCTAGTCTGCCATTATTGCAGGGAACCATCCGAGGAATCGTCGTTGTCAGGAGTCGTCGCGTCTGTCGTCAATTGGCATTGTCGTCGTTGGGACCGCATGGCTTCCCCCTCCACCGTTTGCGGAGAGGGTACTGAGCCCTCCCACCACGGCAAGGTGGGTCCCGTCGGGAAGGAAAAACATGAAGTCCGCCTCCACGATGTCGACGATGTAGACCTGGGCAAGGGAAGGGTAGAGGTCTTTGTCACTCTTTGTCTTCGTCTCCAGGGAACTTGCCGAAGAGCTGGAAGCACTGGAAGCACTGATTGTCGGCCCTGTCGGCGGAGGCGGAAGCAAAGAACTTCCCTTCGAGTCTGGCGAACTGAACAGACACCTTCTCGTCGGCTCCGGTGAACTGAATGAAGAGGGGGGTCTTCGCAGGGGACTTTCGGGCGAATCATCGGTCAGAATACTACTTGTAGTCCTGAGGCTGGTCGCTGTGGTCCCTGCCGCGGTCGACTCTGACCTTAGGTGGTTCTTGTATCGTTGGCCTTCCAAGCGATCCAAGCGAGACAGAGTCTGGTCGAGCTCTTCGACGGTTCGAGGAGGGCTGCTTTGGCTCGGGGACCAGAACCAGTCTGGCTCCACAGGCTGAGTCAGACGCCTGCGCTTCTGAGGTATCTGGACATTGAAGTTTGACATCTTGCGAGATGCCCTAAGCTCCTAAGACGTGTCGATCTACTCTTCAGACCTTCAGACTCTTCAGACTTTGAGCCGACAACCTTACTGAGCAAGAAGAGAGAGAGAGAGAGAGAGAGAGAGAGAGAGACAGAGAGAGAGAGAGAGAGAGAGGGAGAGAGAGAGAGAGAGAGAGAGAGAGAGAGAGAGAGAGAGATATGCCGCAATGCCCATACTCCTGGCACTGGAACTGTACAATTGGAAGATCGATCCGAATCGATCCGAATCCATATCTTTCTCATGTCCTCCATGACATCTTGCGCTTTTTCGCTGCCTTGACTTCGTCCTGAGGCAAAAGCCCGCCCGAGGCACGGTGTGCACTGCTGACCAAGGGCGAAGGCTAGCAAGGGTGTAATGCTAAGCTTAGTCTTCGGTAATCTTAGTCTAAGATTCAGCCTTAGAGTCTAAGATTCTTAGACCTTGTTTGCTACAGTGAAAATACTGTATAAGAACCCACTGTTTCAGAACCTGAGCCCCTGCCCAAGGCGGAATTCACCAGATTCAAGTTGCCTCAATATTACGAACCTTAGGGTACCCTAGTTTTCGGGTCAGGTTCTTAATTTTTTGGGTGCTTTCCCTCACCAAGGAAATTTAGAATCGAAAACTAAATTTCCCAACCTTCCACATCAAGAAATCTTGTGCCTAAACATGGTGATTGTATGATCGATGGGCAACAGCAATCATGCCACAGCGCGTTGGTTGTGCATGGGTTCTGGAGGCAAAGGTACGTGTTTCAATCCCCAAGGGTGCCAGTATTGTAAATTTCCGGGCTGCAGCTAGCTTGCTTCAAATGCTTTTGACCTTCGTACTGCAGGCACGTCATCTTGAGGATCCTACTCTGCCAACTGCACGCTTGCCATGGGCAGCGTCTGTGTCCCGCAAGCAGCACAGATGCGCACTGTGCCAGCTTCTTCGTCTACAGCCTCAACCACGCCCACGCCCTTACTCTTTTGGAGCTGTTCAAGGATCGCTTGCGTGCTGAAGTCCACCGCTCGTCCCACCCACGGGTGGCTGCTTTTAGCTGAGCACGAAAGCTGCTGCGTGGAAGAGCAACTTGCCACCAAAACGTGGAAATTTAGAATTGGAATCTAAATTTTCTACACCAGCCCCTTCCTGGCCCTGTGGCGTCTGACCCACACAAACGGCGTCAGGAAATTTAGAATGCGAAAGTAAATTTCCGCGTTCTCCAAACCACAAAAAACACCAACGCCCAGAGGTGGGGAGAAAACAAAGTGCCAAACAGTCCCCCACAGCGCAGTGGTTTGGCATAGGCCCTGTAGGGATTGGCCTTGTTTCAATCCCCGGGGGTGTCATGCCGCTGCGGGCTGCCTGCCCGCAGCTCGTATTCCACTGAAACAGAGCCCCTTGTCACCAAACTGTGGAAATTTAGAATTGAAATCTAAATTTTCCCACCAGCGTCCTGGTCCCGGCCCAAGCCACACCCGGCCCATGGCCCATCCGCCCCCACGGAAATTTAGAATCCAAAAGTAAATTTTCGGGGGGTCTCTGGCCATGCCCTCTGCCCGGAGTCCTTTCGAGGAGCTGTGGAAATTTAGAATTGAAAACTAAATTTTCCAGACCCCCATGGCCCATCCACCCCCAAGAGGAAATTTAGAATCCCAAAGTAAATTTCCCGAGACCTCGGTCCGGATAAGAACGTGGTTAAGAACCTGAGCCTACCCTAGCTGCTCGAACGGCAAAATCACATGTAATGGAAATTAAGAACCTTAGGGTACCCTACTCTCGCCGAACGGGGTTCTTATACAGGGTTTTCACTGTAGCAAATATTTTTTCACTTCCCTGGTCACACGTCACGACCGTCACGTCACGACTGAAAAATTCAAAAATGATTTTGACATTAGACACTGACACTCGAGTGACTCAGGTGACACTCGGATTCCGACAACATCAATACCGAACGCCTCCCTCGAATCGAACTGTTGCCGACTGTTGCCCTCATCCCTGTCACCAGGTCCTTGGACTTCCGCTGCTCCTCCCTCTGTGCCCTTTCAATGTCCTCTTCGCGCGTCAGAGGCCGCACCAGTGGCACGACAATGCACTCTGGAGCCCGCACCTCCTTCGGGATGATTCATCTGGCAGGTTCACCTGGCCCATCTCATATTTCTAATTTGCAGGTGTCAGGTGTCAGGTGGCGCGGACCGCCAGCAATCTGAATACTAGGACGGTATCTGATCGTCTTCGATTCGACTTCCTATCTTTCGTTCTTGACCCATGAAAGCATTATTCTAATCCTGTCGATGGGCCATTTTCAGAACTTTTCATGAAATACATGTCCGATGTCTGTGGATCCGGAACGGCACAGGTATATTTGCTCTGGAAGATAGTGCTCAAGGCTTGGCTTCGGGGGTGTGTTCATTGCAACATCGAAGCCCTAAACCCCGAAACTTAAACCATAAACCCCCGGGCCCTGATGACGGTCCTTCCACAGCTCCACAATGCTGAAGCCAGCCGCCGCATCGTGGCACTGAACCTGCGGTTGCTACTTCAAAGCTTGATTTGAGGGCCTGGGAATATCTCTGCTGATTTCTTCGGTGCGATCGCTGGACAGAATGGGACAGAATTAAACTCAACCCAAACCAGAAACCCGCCTTCACCCCGGCACGACCAGCCACCAGCCATCAGCGCCAGCCGTGCATATGGTCAGGAGTCAGGGCTTTGCGGTTGGGGTTTGGAGTTTAGGGTTTCGGGGTTCGCCTAGGGCCTAGTGAAGCTGCACAGGGCCTTGCATCAGAATGGCAACGTTAAATCAAACTCACATGGTTCAAGTGTGAGTCTCATGCTTGGTTGGTGGTATTTCAAGATTTCAAGATCACCGAAGCCTCTTATGCTAACAGGCTAACAGAGTTTCTGCAATCTAGAGAACCAAACTCACATGGTTCATGGTTCAAGTGTGTGAGTCTCACGTCACGACTCACGGTAAGTGTGGTTTTCAAGATCACCGAAGCTCCCACCTACGCACCATGAGCTCGTGACTCAAAATAACCCACTGGATCACACGATCGGCCCATAGCGACGCGGCAGCGCTGCGATTGCAAGCACATGTAACTCTCTTTTCAAAAGGGGCTTTTTCCTTCCTTTCAAAAAAACGTCTCCGATCCGTAACTACTTCTTGCGACGCTTCACCCCTGCCGCCGACTCCGTCGGCTTCTTTTTCTTCTTGGCGGCGGTCTTCTTCTTGGCGGCGGTCTTCTTCTTGTCAGCATCTTCTTTCTTGTCATCTTCCTTCTTGTTGTCATGATCTTTCTTGCTGTCGTCGTATTCCAAAGACAACTCTTCGATGTCGCTCAAGGTTAACCTCTTGAGGACGTCTCTGACTTCATACTTGGCGAACTTCAAGGCATCGGCCTCGTCCTCTGCATCTCCGTCACCGCCAAACTGATCCGCTAACCAGCGAGTCAAACTCGGACGAGCATGGCGAGCTGTGCTCGCTCGTGAGGATACATTTGCGAAACGAGTGTCTACTGCATGCTGCTGTGTTATCAGCACATTCTTGGGAACTATCTGCAGCAGTGTCCTGCTGAATAGTTTTCTGCATCTCAGTACTACCAACTGCTTACATCGGAAGATCAACAAGCATCGTCGCTGGCATGGCTTGGCATGGAAATCCCCGAAACAAGTGCAAAAGTGGAGTGCGTATATGCATATGTATGGATGTATGTGTATATTTTGTACATTTACATTTACGTATTGGTGTGCTTTGGTATAATCATACTCACAAGGTCCGTAAACTCACCGACACACGAGCCGCTTACACTGCCACCAACGACCAAACTATGTATACGTTCGGAGCAAAACCTCACGAAATTTACCAATTTGCACAAACTCCGGAAAATACAAAGCCTGCTATGGACTGTCAGTTTCAGTGCGATAATCACATAGAACACTCGTGGGCAAAAAATACCACTCCAGCCGCCAATGGGGAAAAAAACCCACTCCAGCCGCCAATGGGAAAAATCATCGCCCAGGAACAGCTCTACTGGTTACAAAGTTTCTGAGAATTGCCTCATGACAAGGGACTGCGCGCATTCACCCTTCTTCCTATTCCATCCTACCGAAAAAAATCAATCGCCAAAATGCATGTTTTCGAACCGAACGACTATGCTTTAATCCATGTTTTCAGACCGAGCGACCGGCACAACATGAAACATTTGCACACGCTGAAAAAAACTATATATACTAAGCTCATCGGCAGTGACATCAAGGGAACCAATGGTTTCCAGCACCTAAGTTTCCAGCGCCGATTGTTTGCAAGCCCCAAGAGGCCCGGAACATAAATGAACGTACGATATACACGTTGCCATTAGAAACCTATGTAAAGTCCTTTCAAAGCCTTCAAAACACCCTTGAAGACCCCTTTCGAGACCCTATGGAACCCATGTAGAAGCCCTGTAGCATCAAAAAACCAACCCTTCAAGGAACGCTAAACTTGAACTCCAAAAGCCCCAAACTCAAGAATAGCAAGGAGCCTGAATAATTAGAATAGGGCTTTGGGACCCATTGTGCTATCATTATCATAGGGAAGCCCCAAAACAGTATGGGCAGGTACTAAGGCCCCTATATTATATCCTTTTAATAGCCCTGACATACCCCTTCAAAGGAACCCTGTAGGTAATTAATGGTAATTATTTAAGCCCCTATACTATAATGGTGTTTGATTATTAAGGCCCCTATAGTAATAGCAAGGAGCTCATCCTGCATCAGGCTGTGATCAGGGACCAGGATGTCTTGGCAACTCGACATCTTGGCAAAGACGAAGACCTCACGGTAGGGGTTTAGGGCTAAGGGTTGAGGGACTTGGGGTTTAGGGTTTAGGGTTTAGGGGTGTTTAGAGGTTTATAGGGTTTCGGTTTCGGGTGAGATACGGGGCTTTCAGAGAACTAGGGGTCTGCTATTTACAGGGTCCTCATGATGAGGACCCACTATACTATACTGAACTTGGAACCCTAGCAAAGATTCTAATATTAGCTGTTTCTTAAGGGGTCATAATAACCAAAAGTTAAAAAATCTAAGTACCCCTAAGTATAGACGACTTGAAGGTCTAAAAGACAGGGTCCCTCACTTCCGAAATTCAAGAGCGGCTTACCTGGGTCCCTCTGCTGCAACGAAGCCTACTTGGAGGATCATGGGTCTTAGTAAGTAAGGTTATAAGTACCTTAATTGGGGTTATAAGTGGTTATAAGTATAGTTACCCTGATTATAACCCTAGTTCCTAAGTCCCATGATCCATTAAGTATACAGTGTATATAGGGGCCTCAATAATCAGAATAAGGTTCGGGGGCATATAATCAGAATCAAGTTTCGGGGCATATTACAATAAAAATGTAATCAGGAACCCCGCAAAACTCTATTCCAGTTAGTGAGGCCCCGGTATAGGTTCCTCTACTAGGATACCCAGTAACCTAGGAATAAAAAGGCCTCTTTTTTCGGTATTGGGTAACTTTATAAGGAACCTAGGACTAGAAAAAGGGAATAAGGGTACTACTGGGCATCCTAGTCTACGAAACGCAACGATCACGGCCAACGCATTCTGTGGCGAAGCGCGTGCCACAAGTACCTCGATGCCATGAACTCAGAGGATAACCTAAAAGGGGTCCTAGGTACTGTTATGGGGGAAACTTCCATGGATCATAATCATAATTCCTGATATAGAAACCCTTCATCCTACTATATAACTACATAGGACCCTTTGGGTATAATCTGCTGCCTAAGGGTCCAAGTACTCCCCATTATAGGACTTTGGTGTCATTTTGGGTACCAAAAACCATAAATAAGGACTACTTGGACGCTTAGGGGCTTTAGCTCGATCCCGGTGCATGTTCAATTAGCAAACTGAATCTGAACTTCAACTGCGGAGCAATGTGATCAGTAATCCGTAACAAGGGCATGAACCGACTATTGCATGGAACGGGCTGCACTCCACCACACACACACACACAACCCTAAACCCTAAGCCCTAAACCCTAAACCCTAGGCCCTAAACCCTAAACCGACACACACACACAGACACCTCATCGAGTCGCAAGTGCTTGCCCGAACATGCTGCACTTCAAACCTGGAACCCTATTCAGCTCCGTCGACCATCGGCGAGTTCCAAATTGGTTTCCCTGACCCGAAAGAGGGCGCCAGATACCGTTATAGGAACCCGAAATGGACAAAGGTGACCGGCAACCCCTCCTCCTTTAAACCGATCCACAGGCAAACGAAAAGTGCTACATGTCACAAGCAGTAAAAAGTCGTACATACTTATAAAGCCATAACCTTATGCCTAAACCCTAAAACCCTAAACCCAACGCCCCTAAACCCGAAACTCTAAAACCCCGAAATCCTAAAACCCTAAACCCCAAACACCATAAACCCTGAGCCCCTAAAAGCTGCTGAAACAGCAGACGAGGGGCTGGCATCGCAAGGCCGTTGCTGAAAAATTCACAGACGGGCCTGGTGGTCACTTGTCGTAAGGAACGGAAGCAGTATCTGGCCTTCAGAATTAGAGTAGGGTTTGGGGTTTAACGCCCGACAAATATTCCGTGGGCCAAGTTTTCAATATGGTAAGGAGACCCTAACATACCCTAACCCCGAAAAGACATACCATAGGGGCTTCAATAATTAGAATGGGCTTTTGGGCCTACTATACTAGAATTATAAAAAGGAATCCCCAAAAAAGGAATTGGGAAAGTGTTTAGACCCCTACAGTACTCAAGAACGATTCCGAACATTGATCAAGGGGCGTGTCGAGCAAGCTTACGACAAAATCGACGTCCTCAACCTGCTCTGCCTCCTCGGCATCAAAAGCAGGAGCCCCTAAGCTCAACCCTAAACCCTACACACGATAAGCCATGAGCCCTACTTGGAGGTTCATGCCTAGTTACACGTAGGGTCATAGGTCCCCTGATAGGAGTTACAAGTATACTTACCTTACTCATTACCCCTCCTAGGATACCCAGTAACCTAGGAATAAAAAGGCCTCTCTTTTTGGTATTGGGTAAGTTTATAAGGAACCTAGGACTAGAAAAAGGGAATAAGGGTACTACTGGGCATCCTAGCTAACGGAGACCCAGCAAGTCCCTTACAGTAGAGTTAGAGTAAGGGCCCTGAAACGGCTGCCATCCGTCAGGGCCCTTTAGTGGGCACTACACAGGACCATCAGTTTTTGAGGACTCGGGTACGACAAGGATTTGCGGTTTAAGGGTCCGTCTGAAGCATGTTTGGGCCTGAAATATCCTGCACAGGCTGTTTAGGGTTTAGGGTTTAGGGTTTAACGTTCATAGAAAAAGTACAATTAAATATACCGATGCAGCCATACATGTGTACTCCCCAGACCTTCCAAAATCCCTTAATTAATGAATATACCTTAAATCATATTAAGGATCCTACTATAATTTAAGGTATATTCCTGAATTAGGGGGTTTTGGAAGGTCTGGGTCGTCCGAGTTTGGGGGTACGATTCCTGCTCAGGAGCGTTCTACATAAACCCTAGGCTCTACACCACGAAACCGAAAAAGGTCAACATGGGAGTTTCCGAAAATACGGGACCCTAAGAAAGTACCCTAAATAGTAGGATCCATATTATAAGGACCCCAAAGTATCGTATCCCCTAATTTTCGGAAACCCCCACATTGAAACGACCACAGCCAAGCCTCGAGCACTGACAGAAGTCCTTCCAGGAACTTCAGCTGCCGATCGCTCCAGACCTCCTGGGTTCTGACAAACCCAAAGGCTCCATGTGAGAGTTTCCGAAAATTAGGGGTACCTTATTTTGGGGTCCTTATAATGAGGATCCTACTATTTAAGGTACTATATTAGGGTCCCCTATTTTCGGAAACTCCCATGTAGCTATATAGTATATACTTAGGCCTTCAAGGGGTTCCCATATAGGAACTTTAAAGCCTAAGTGTATACTATATGGCTACATGGAGACTAAGGAAAGCCGAGGACAGAACTACTCGGTTTAGAGCTTATGGGGTTTAGGGCCTATCAAAGGTTAGGGTTCAGGGTTATTCCCATGAGGGTCAATATGGGAACGTAATACATATCTAGGCCCATTATGACTACTTAGTAGGAATGCCTTCAGGGCCCAAGTAGATACACATGGGTAAATGGTCCCGCCAGGCCACCGAGGGATCTGACAGGACGCAAAACCAAGTGAACATGCCGCTGATTCCATAAATTTGGACATAAGTACAACAACGACGACAACAACAACAACCCTAAACCCTAAACCCTAAACCCTAAACCCTAAACCCTAAACCACAACAAGAAGCAACACAAGGGTGCACATTATAGTGTAATTCGGAGGACGGACTCCTGAGCATGAGTATGCCCAGACCTTCCAAAACCCCCTAATTAAGGAATATACCTTAAATTATAGTAGGATCCTTAATATGATTTAAGGTATATTCCTTAATTACGGGGTTTTGGAAGGTCAGGGTGTATACTATTATGTACTACAAGAGATCCCAGGCTCTCCGCGGACTCGAGTTCCCTGCAGTTTTCGAACGAAGAGCCGCTTGCCAAGGACGCGAACTCGCAAGAGTCCGTGCCCCAGCTTGTCATCCCATAGATGCAGCATATTCAGCTTCGCCAAGTCTATGCCACCTTCATTTAGGCTTTTGGTTTTAGGGTTTAGGGTTTTAGGGTTTAGCGTTTTGGTTTTAGGGTTTTGGTTTTAGGGTTGGGTTTATTTTGCTTCGCCAAGTCTGTTCCACCTTCATTTAAGCTTGGGCTCCAGTTACCTAAATAGTAAGTTACTGGGGTATATAATATATGGGTGGTTGTCAAAATAATGGCTCCTCTAAATATTAGGTGCCGCATTCTATTAGGGACCCCCAAAAGGGACCATCATTTTGACAACCACCCATATGGCTAGTAACCTCCTACTGTTTAGGCAACCTAGGATACTCAGTAACCTAGGAATAAAAAGGCCTCTCTTTTTGGTATTGGGTCACTTTATAAGGAACCTAGGGCTAGAAAAAGGGAATAAGGGCACTACTGGGCCTCCTAGCCCCCAATTTTCGGAAACCCTAAACCCTTTATAGAACCCTTATAGATCCCTTTAAGGAGCCCTTATAGATCCCTTTAAAGGTACTACTGGGCATCCTAGGTAACTGCTCCACCTTCACGAACCCCTGGGCTCCAGTTACTTAAAAAAACTAAGTTCCTGGCGTGTTTTCTTCATGGCAAGTAACCTGCTATGTGGGAATTTCCGAAAATAGGGGAACCTAATATAGTACCCTAAATAGTAGGATCCTTATTATGAAACTCTCAAAATAAGGTACCCCTGATTTCGGAAACTTCCATGTAGGTAACTGCAGCCCTAGGGAAATCCATGACGTAGAATAATGCCCCGGGGCCATTGGGCTAGAAGTACACAACACAAAAAGGACCTTTAGGGCTTATAGGGTTTGGGGCTTTGGGTGTTTGGGGTTTTGGGTTCTTAAGATTTTGGGTTTAGGGTTTAGGGTTTTGGTTTTAAGGTTTTAGGGTTTGGGGTTTTTAGGGTTTGGGGTTTTTGGGGTTTAGGGCCTAGGGGTCTTGGGTTTTAGGGTGTAGGGTTTTAGGGGTAGCTACTTCGGGCTGTTTGGAGCCCCTGGGATGATTGCAATATGTCAACTCTGCTCTGGACCCCAATGACAGTAGGAGACGCCAGAAAGTTGGAACATGGGCTTAGGAGGATTATACTTTACCTTAAGGGCATGACGATAACGATGTTCAAATTTTCTGGCTACTACTGTAGGAGAAGCCTGCTTTTGGGACTGGGGAGCCTAGCAATGGCAAAGAGCCTAGCAAGGGTAAAACCCCATAGAGCCTAGGAAACCCCTGAAACGACCATATCCCTCCAGAGCTCAAAACCATATGCCCGAAACCACAAGCCCTCAAGCCCTAAACCCGAAATGCTGCTTCTACATGGATGGTTGTCAAAATTATGGCCCCTTCTTGGGGTACGCCGTACTATATTAGGGACCCCAAAAAGGGACCATGATTTTGACAGCCACCCACATGGAGTAGCACCTCCAAAGGGAACTCCAGAAAGTTGGAATATGGATTAATGGTGGGATCCCCTATCATTTACCTTAAGGGGTTACGATAATGATATTCCAACTTTCTGGCTCTACTGTATAGCACCTCCAAAGGGAGCCAGCTGCTTGCTAGCCATGGAGTCCAGTATCTGCGCCACGCGACGCGTCCGGTGAGGTTGACTAAGCAAAGCTTCCTCGGCTTCATTGCAGCTCAGGGGTTGAGGATACGGTACTTAAAGGATCATGGGACTTAGTAACTAGGGTTACAATTAGGGTAACTATACTTATAACCCAATTAAAATACCTATAACCTTACTTACTAAGTCCCATGATCCTCCAAGTACCCCCCCCTCAGAACCATAAGAAAAAGAGTGCTCTTCATATTCTCTTGGATTTCAAAGATGAACAACAGCAAATACTACTTCCTAAGGAGACTCTAGAAGACAGCTGCGCTGGGCTGAGCGGCTTAGGGGGTTTTAGGATGTAAGGGAGCGGGGGCTTAGGGTTTAGGGTTGAAGCTTGCCCCAAAAGGCTCTACGGACGCCTATCTGAAGGCTATTGAACCCCCAAACCCACAACCATGCTCTCTGAAAAACTGGTTGGGCCATTTGTGAAGTGTGGCTTAGTGCCTCAGATAGGGGCGTGAAGCAGTCCACTAGGGTTTTCTGTTGCCAGGCTATGGTATAGCCCTGTGTTAAGTAGTTGTGGTAACTTGCCTGTCCGCCTTCCCGAAGAAATTCAAGGGTATCCTCTTAGATGATATGAGGTAGCCAAAGAACTTGAGAGCTTGGTCTCGCGACGAACAAGCGCGCCCTAAGCCCGAAAGCGGGGAAACGCAAGAACTGGGAAAGGCTAAGTTGAGGCACAGCACAGAGCAGAAATGCGCTGCATAGCCCGAGACCCTGCATCTGAAACACCACATCTCAGCAAGTCTGAGTTTTAAATGTCACTCACGATTTAGGCCCAAGTGGCTAGAACTGTTGCAGCACTTGTCTCATCCGACACGGCCAGGCTTGCTGCCAAGAGCGCCGCAGGAAGCAGCACACCGTGAAGGAGATTCATTCCCTCCAGGTTCCCAGACTCACACCTAAAGACAACCTTAACCCCGAATAGCCTACCTGTTTAAGGTTCCTCACTACGATTTCCTTATGTAAGTCCCTAAAAAGGTAGGTTATTCCGGGTTAACGAAAGCCCTCCACCCCAAACCCTAAACCCTTAGAGATCAGGTTACCCTTCTCTACTGGCCGACCTAGCCCTACACGTCCCAATGTCTATGGAATGCTTTGAGACGCCCTTCAAAGCAGAACGCCGAAAACACGAGTACTTTTGGGGATCTAAATTCAGAACCTCAATTAAGTATTTCGACTAGTAATATGGGTTGAAAGAAGGCCGATTCTTCTGCCACTGGGACTCGAACCCTACAGCCTAAACTCTGCAATGAACCCTAAAGCCCCAACAAAAACCTAAAGCCCAAACCCGTTGTATCTACCAGGGAATCCGAGTCCCCACCGGATTCCAAAAAGCTGCGCAATTCGGTTCAAGGTTGCTGAGGGTCTAAACTAGGGTCTAGATGACCAAAACAGTACGGCATCCTTAATAAAGGGATCATGAAGAACTACCTATTTCCCACTACAGTCGAACTCTGACAGTTTGCTTAAGGTTTGGGGTTTAGCGTGTGCCTAGACCCCCCAGCTACCTACCCTCTGTCATACCCCAAAGACCCGATGTATGGACCCCAAGGGCTCTACTGAAGCTCCCTTCGGGGTCTTGGTCGGGTCTCAAATCCAGGGGTAGGATGTAGGGTTGACGGTGCAGGGCTTTGGGTTTAGGGTGTACCCTAAACCCTAATCATCCCTACACCCCAAACCCGCAAAACAATGTGGCTTCCGGTTTGATCCCAATCTAGGATACCCAGTAACCTAGGAACAAAAAGGCCTCTCTTTTTGGTATTGGGTAACTTTATAAGAAACCTAGGACTAGAAAAAGGGAATAAGGGTACTACTGGGCATCCTAGGAAACAACAAACCCTAAACCCTAAACCCTACAAAACCCTAAACCCTAACTTTAGCCCTCTACAACGAAGGAGGCAACGCAGATGCACCCTCCGGGTTGTTGTTAATGGAAGTTTCAGTTATCAGAATAGGGATCTATAGTACATGATATGGTTTCCTTATTATGGTAACTTATACTAACTAGGATGCCCCGTAACCTAGGAATATAAAAAGGGCTCCCGTTTTGGTACTGGGTAACTTTATAAGGACCCTAGAACCACAAAAATGGAACAAGGGTACTACTGGGAAACCTAGATAAAGCATTAAACAAGACTATAGAAAATGATACGGTTTCCTTATTTGTGGTAACTTATAACCTAAACCCTAAACCCTCAGATAAAACCTTAAAAAAGAGCCCAGCATGCGTCCTTGTAGCCGAAGCCTTTCTCACCGGTACAGAGCGCTCCTCGGCATAGAGCGATGAAAGCAAAGAGTTCCTATGCAGGGTTTCGGGCTTAGGTTGAGGGTTTAGGGTTTAGGGTTTACTGAGTTGCCGAATCCATAAGCCCCAAAAGTGTACACGTTCAGTTTTATAGTGGGTAATATTATCCCCAAAAAGGTGTAAAGTGTATCCACTCAGCTACTGAGTTTATGTAGGGGTACTATAGGGTTTGGGGCTCCTCTATGGAGTTGGGGGTGTAGGGTTTAGGGTTTTGGGGTTGACCTGGGGGTTTCCGAAAGGGTACCTTCTTTTGGGGTCCTTGTAATAAGGTACTACTATTTGCTTAAGAGCCCCCAAAAAATAAAAAATATATTCCTTATGGAGTATTATAGGGATTATTTGTTTTTATTTTTTGGTGGTTTCTTAAGCAAATAGTAGGGTACTATATTAGAACCCCCTATTTTCGGAAACTCCCATATAAGGGTACTATAGGGTTGACGGTGCCTTGAAGGGTACTGTAAGTTTCTGCAGCAGGGATTACCGTTTACTACCAATATGGGTGGTCTTTTGGGACCGAATCCCATAACGGTCGAACATATGGATCCTTTGGGTAACCTGGCAAGAATCAAGAGAGGCACTGCATCTCCACAACTAAGTCGTGGACACGAAAAGGACTTTTGAGACGTAGGGACCTAAACAATCAATTCTCTGTACCATGATGCACGCCCCTAGAATCTGGCCCTAGAAATCCCCAGTTCCTGCCTCTCAACTGGCAAAAGCGATCTCCTAAACTCAGATAACCTTGTACCCGAAACCCCAACTTTGGTATCTACAGTAGAAGCCAGAAAGTTGGAATATCATTATCGTAACCCCTTTAAAGTAAATTATAGGGGATCCTACCATTAATCCATATTCCAACTTTCTGGAGTTCCCTTTAGCCGTTACGACTCAGAAGGCTTCTGATCCAGCAGAGTTTCGGAAGTTCTCTGCGGTCTTCGGAACGACATCGCCACGCAGCATCATGATGATGCGACCAGCCTAGCCCACCCGAGTAGATGGCTTCAGGGTTGAGGGTCTAGGATTTAGCATAATTGTGACAGAAAGCTTCGTTTTCAAGTCTTCAAACTGTAGAAAACATAAACAAAAAGTCAAAATTTAGGAGTTGCAGGTTTCGTTGTCAAGTCTTCAAACTACAGGACTCTTGATTTTAGCATTTGCTCGCTCCTGGTTGACCTCGGCCCCCCGAAAATACCTCGCAATACCACGGCCACTACGGTTGGTGATCTAAATCCTGCATTACCCATAATAAGGAATATGCCATAATTCCCGTAGTTTAGGGTCCTTAGGATGATTTTGGATTTATCTCATCAACCGTAGCAGGTATCCAGAGACTCCGAAACCCTGCAGTTTAAGTAAAGAGTATACTATACTTTCATTGATATTCGGTTCCGATAAAAACTGAAGGTATAATATTCCTCAATTACAGGGTTTTGGAGTCTCTGGGTATTCAGGGGAGTTTATACTGGAAGGATGTCTGGGGCTGCCCAAAGGGTCCTAGGTACTGTTCTGGGGACACTTCCCCACGTCGCTAATCCTAATCCTTAGCCCCAAAAACACTACGTACTACTTGTTCATATCTCATTATCATAATACTAACTCTTGTACTACTTCTTCATATCTGTTTGTCACAATACTAACTCTTACTACAGAAACCCTACATTCTGCGATATAGGTACTTCGGACCCTCACGGTTTGGAGGCTCGGGGTTCGGAGGCTCAGGAGTGAGAGCTTCCACGTTGTAGAAATTCGGCATCGAAGGTTGAGCTGTAGCGAAACGACCTGCCTTTTTAGGGTTCCTTCTTACGTTTTTTATAAGTCGCTGAAATAACAGATCTTTTGGAACACGGGTAGCTTCTAGGGTAGCGCACCCACTTGCTTTAAGACTTCAACGGCCTGTACATACATACATCCATGCATACATACGTACATGCATGCATATGCATATATATATATATATGTATGTACAAGGTCGTGCCCAGCGATCAGAACACCCTCTTCTTTAACGGCCGTCATGTTCTGGTACCATTGCAACCTCAGCAAGCACTAGCTTTAACATGAAGCCCTTGAACCCCTTTGCAACAGCCGCATTTGGCCCTGAACTCCGCAACCGTTACCACCCCAGATTGAAGGTGGCTGTCCGGATCCCGTTAAATCGCTGGAGCGTTCAGAATGAGGTACTAGTACTAGTAATTGTAACAAAAGTAACAGTAATGGTAATGGTAGGAGTAATGGTGAATGGTGATGGTAGCAGATGATAGTACACTGCAG
Source organism: Symbiodinium sp. CCMP2592 (assembly GCA_905221615.1). Classification (NCBI taxonomy): domain Eukaryota; class Dinophyceae; order Suessiales; family Symbiodiniaceae; genus Symbiodinium; species Symbiodinium sp. CCMP2592. The sequence continues at coordinate 203,089 of CAJNDT010000245.1, forward strand.
CTGCTGCCTAAAATCATCAGAACAGGGCTGTCTATTCTGCCCTGCTAGCAGCAGAAGAATACTATTTTAAGGGATTCTGAATATACTTACAATCTCATACAGGGAGCCTTGAATTCGAATGCAGCTTGGGGAGTAGACTGCTTGGCTTAAGGGACTTAGGGCTTTGGGGACAAAACTCCCTTCCAAAAACCTTATCCGAATATTAAGATCCCTATGACCGACTGTCTTGCCTTCTCGCCCCCGATCTCAATGTCGAAGAACGTTCGAGGGCACCTGAGAAACTTGGCGAAGTTCCAACCCAGACAACAGGCTTGTAGTGTCTACAGAAGCTTAAAGTTCAGGCTGTGTGGATGCTTGAAACAGCTCAAGGTTTAAAGGTGCCTCAGGTTCAATTTCTAAACCTGAAAGGCCGTGATCAGCACAATGCTAAACTCTCGACGTTCTGCGCCTTCGCGCCCGTCAATGCGTGTTACGTCGCCGGCATTAAATCAGATCCCTGAACCGAACCCACATCTCACTTGAAACATCCGGACGGCAGGAATAGGGTCGGGTGTGGCTCACTTTTGTCATACTGGAATTGCGCGAGCAAACAGAACACTAATTATGACACTACCCAACACTGCCGGAGGCTGGAATCCATTCGCCTGGTGCTTGGCTCCCATGTTCATGTCCATAATATTGTTGATCAACGGAGTATTGGGACTATAGCAGCATTTGCGCCCATACTCTCGGAGTTGCTCCACCTGGCGCAGCCCCTCCTTCGAGCGGAGGCGGAGACGCACATGCTGCGCTTCCGAAATTGCTCCTGGGGCGGCCCCTGGCTCGGCTGAGCGGCGGCCACTTCGCTCAATCCATTCCAAGGGTAAAAGGAGGGACCCTTAATAAGGACCCCTGGGTATATACCCTTAATATAGCTATTATATACCCATTATATAGCCCATTATAGGGTAGGGGTCCCCCTCCTTTTCCCCTTTGACCCATGCTCTCCCATCCCATTCTCCTGTGTAGCCTCTTGGATCCGTCACTGGGTCAAGAATCACTGTACACCCTAAACTGACCCTGAAAAACCCTACCGCCTATAAGCCTTAAACCACACACTTTACCTAAACCCTACAACCGATAAACCCCAAACTACCTCCACCACTCGAAGGGTCCGAGGCGCTTGGCTGCCTTGCCCAGCAAAGCATCCCACTTCTTCTGGTACATGTCCTGGCAGCTGACATTCCGGATAATCCAGAAAAATCATGGTGAATGTATGTATCTATCATATATCCGAGTCCTACTGTACTTGTATTCATGGTCCTGGCTTTTTGCTGATCTTCCAAGTTGTGATTCTTGTTGTCTTCATGTATTCGCTTTTGCAAGTACTCCTATGATGGGGTATATAATGGGTATATAATAGCTATTTTTAGGGTATTCCCGAAAGCATCGCGAAGGGTTCTTCCGTGTGGAACGCCGCAGTTGAGTACATAGATGACAGACATAGAATCAACTTACTTGACTTCATACTTTACTCTACACTTGATACTTACTTACTTACTTGACCCCTATGACTGACTCTCTACACTTGACACTTGACTCTATGATACTTGACTCTACACTTGATACTTGACTGTATGTTATGCTTACGACTTACTTACTTACTTACTTCAATCTACTTACTAACTTACTTGACACTTGACACTGGACTCTATGCTATCTCTATACTTACTTATACTTACTTATACTTACTTATACTTACTTACTTGACTTGCTTAGTACTTACTTACTTACCTACTTACTTACTTTTACTTACTTACTTACTTACTTACTTGACTCTATGCCTCTACTTACTTGACTCTATGCCTCTATGACTTACTCTCTACATCTCGGTATCTAATTCTCTCTTTTAAAGCCAGGGGGTGGCACCGTTGTCGTCCATCGGGAATGCAACCCTTCCCAGGGATTCGCCTCCTCGGGCGTTCAAACGCGAGGTTTTTAGGGTTCCCGCGCAACCCTTCACAGGGATTCGCCTCCTCGGGCGTTCAAACGCGAGGTAAAGTTACACATTTTAGGCGCCCGGCGCAACCCTTCACAGGGATTCGCCTCCTCGGGCGTTCAAACGCTAGGTAAAGTGACACATTTTAGGCGCCCGGCGCAACCCTTCCCAGGGATTCGCTGCCTCGGGCGTTCAAACGCTAGGTAAAGTGACACATTTTAGGCGCACCGCGCAACCCTTCCCAGGGATTGGAACTCTCGGGCGTTCAAACGCGAGGTAAAGTTACACATTTTAGGCGCCCGGCGCAACCCTTCACAGGGATTCGCCTCCTCGGGCGTTCAAACGCGAGGTAAAGTTACACTTCTTGCGGGCGCCGCGCAACCCTTCACAGGGATTCGCCTCCTCGGGCGTTCAAACGCGAGGTAAAGTTACACTTCTTGCGGGCGCCGCGCAACCCTTCACAGGGTTTGGGTGCAGTTCAATTTTTTTTGCAACCCTTCACAGGGATTTGCATTTTGCAACCCTTCACAGGGATTGGCGTGGTCGGGTGTTCGAACGCGAGGTAAAGTTGCATTTTTTGATTTGCATTGAAATGAATTTTGCAACCCTTCACAAGGATTGGCGTGGTGGAGTGTTCGAACGCGAGGTAAAGTTGCAATTTTTGATGAGCATTGAGATGAATTTTGCAACCCTTCACAAGGATTGGCGTGGTGGAGTGTTCGAACGCGAGGTAAAGTTGCAATTTTTGATGAGCATTGAGATGAATTTTGCAACCCCTCACAGGGATTGGCGTGGTCGAGTGGTTGAACGCGAGGTAAAGTTGCAATTTTTGATGAGCATTGAGATGAATTTTGCAACCCTTCACAGGGATTGGCGTGGTGGAGTGTTCGAACGCGAGGTAAAGTTGCAATTTTTGATGAGCATTGAAATGAATTTTGCAACCCCTCACAGGGATTGGCGTGGTCGAGTGGTCGAACGCAAGGTAAAGTTACACATTTTGCGGTGCCCCGCGCAATCCTTCATTGAGAGGGATTAGCTTCCTCGAATGTTCTAATCGGAAGGTGTGCAGGTACTGTTGCATGGTCTTTGGGCGCTGCGTGTAACCCTCTGCATGGATTGGCGTGGTCCAGGGTTGAAACGTGTGTGCAAACTACTACTTGTATCCTTTCCGCCGTGCAACTCTCCACAGGGAGTGGCGTGGTCGATTGCAGGAACTTGCATCTCTGCGAGGTGCAATTGGCAACCCTTCAGAGGGATTGGCAGATGCATATATCGATAATATACGCACATATATATATATATATATCTATCTATCTTTCTATCTATCCATATATAGATAGATAGATAGATAGATAATAGATATATAGATAGATAGATAGATAGACATATATTCATGCGCCTGTACGGCGCGTACGCTGTCTTGCGACGGCGCAACGCGCCGCTGCCTGGCCGATGACCTGCAGGCTCGGAGCTTCTTCCTGCTTTGTAGAGGCTTTCTCCTTGCACACGTTTGACTCGCAGGCTGCCTGGTGACTTCCGTTTGGGGATGTTTGTCAGCTGCCGCTATGTTTCTTCTTCCATGATACTATACCCTGGGTTGGTACAGTGCGTGCTATGGAGGCTCGGGGCTCCCGATGAACCTTTGCAACTACAACCAGCCATTTTCACAAGGCTCCGGACCGCCGTAACTCGTGTATGACCTCTCCCAGCACCTCACCAGGCCACCTCTCCGATGCTGACGACGAAGGCCGGGGAGGGTCGCCTGGGAAGAGTAATCCGGTCTAGGTCCAGGTTCCTCCCGCGCTGGCTCTCCACCCCCAACCCGACTCCGAAATGCTTCGTGATGCAGTGTAAGGTCTGTTGTTCTGCATAGATCGAAGTCAAATCGAAGGCTTCTGTGGTCTCACTTGATCTTGCGAACTCCCACGAACCAGTTGTATGTGTGTATGTGTGTGTGTGTTTGTGTGCTAAAGAGACAACGCATTGCACGAAGCGTGCATTTATGAAGTACATGGATCCGTCAACGGAGCAGGAGTGCACCATGAAGTTGTGAGGTACCGTGGGCGTCTCAGGCCGATTGACAATCGAAGGCTGCCGAGCGAGAACTATGATGGGCGAACCGTCAACGGCAACTTCAAGTGCTCGCATTGGTACATTGGTGCGGCGGAAGCGTAGTGATTCCCAATGCCTCGGTGTTCTCCTCCTGGCCGCGACGTCCTGTGAGCAGACAAAGGCTCATCGAGACGCAGGAGCTCCTCGATTGCGTGGCACGTTAAATACTTTGCGGCATCTGGCGGGTTTCCTGGTGAAGTAAGGTGTTTCACTTCGGAACGGTGTCTTTCCAAATCCCTAATGACTGCACTGCCTTTCGCTGCTGGAATCCCGGCGCCACGGATCGCGCAGCAGCTCAGCGAGGTGGACCCGTTTGTGGTATAGGATAGATCTTAAATCCCCAATCATCCTTTGAGAGACCCGTGTTGTGACTGCCGCTTGGGAATGTTTGCCAGATGCCGCCGGGTTTCTTCTTCTGAGATAGTATACCTTGGGTTGATACACAGGGTGTCACCGAAGCCTGGGGCTCTCGATGAATGTCTGCAGCTAGAATCAATCTTTCTGGAGGAGGCTCTGGACCACCATGATCCCTGCATTAGTCCTACTACTAGGCCTAAGGACCCATAAGCCCCTGGCGTTCCCCTGGAGTCTGTTGAATCGGCTAAGTAACATACGCTGGCCTTTTGTGGTTTGAGATGAAGAGCGAAACCCTAATTCCCGACTCCTTTCAGAGACCAGTGTTGCGGCTTCCGTTTGGGGATGTTTGTCAGCTGCCGCTATGTTTCTTCTTCCATGATACTATACCCCTATACCCTGGCTTGGTATAATGCGTGCTATGGAGGCTCGGGGCTCCCGACGAACCTTTGCAACTACAATCAGCCATTTTCACGAGGCTCCGGACCACCGTAATCCCTGGGATGACCTCTCCCGGCACCTCCTCAGGCCGCCTCTCCGATGCCGGTCTTTGGGACGTTGCTTGCTTGCTTCGACGCTGTCTTGCGAAAGAGCAAGCAAGCAACGACGCCGCCACGAGAAGAATGTGCGTGTGTGTAAAAAAAGCCAAGTCTTCAGGAAGATTTTAAGATGTGCCATGGCTGATCAGAGACCAGTCAGTCACCTGTGACTCTGTCCTCATTCGCAGCTCTATTATTGTGAAGTCAGTGAAGCTTCTTGCAATAACGCCATTTTCTGCAGCTGGTGTTTCCGCTGGTACAATGAGGACGATGTGAGGCGTTCCACCCTCCATAACTTGAGAGGCAGGAATGCCGAGGACGAGTGGCCAGTTCTTGGCCAGGCACATTTCCATATATATATATATATATATATATATATATATATATATATATATATTTATATGTATAGTATCCATATATTATGCATTTGCCAATCCCTCTGACAAGTTGCCACTTGACCTGTTGAGTCAGGCTCTGAGCCCTCACGCTAGGCGGATCTTGATTAAGCGTTCCCACACACAGGGCATAGAGTGAACTACATCGAGTCAAGTGTATGGTACAAAGATGACTCCACGACTCCGTGACTCTATCTCACTACAACTCTATGACTTTATGACTCATGACCCATGGACTCTATGACTCTTGATTCTGTGACTTTACGATCCTATACACTGACTCTATCTCACTACGACTCTATGACGCTATGTCACTGCAACTCTATGACTTTATGACTCATGACTCATGGACTCTATGACTCTTGATTCTGTGACTTTACGATCCTATACACTGGATCTATCACATAGCCCCACACTCTTCGCTGATGATGCTTTCGGGCCAATTGTCTTCTAGTATACCTAGGGGTCCTTATTAAGGGTCCCTCCTTTTACCCTAGCTCTACGGCCTGCATGATTTGGTTTAAGGGCGGCCGAGGCCCGATGCAATTCTTCAGGCAAAGATACTTCGAGTACCGAAAAATTTAGGGGTTAGGGTATAGGCTTTAGGGTTTAGGGTAGTATATACTTGTAGCCATATAGTATACTAGGATACCCAGTAACCTAGGAATAAAAAGGCCTCTCTTTTTGGTATTGGGTAACTTTATAAGGAACCTAGGACTAGAAAAAAGGGAATAAGGGTACTACTGGGCATCCTAGTACTAAACCCCAAGTTGGGGAGCAGGATTTCCGAAGTTGCCAGACTCTGCCTGAGGGGCCGCGACAATCAGAGTAGTGTTGGGTTGTAACATGGAAAGCCTACTTGTCGAGTATGTTGGTGAACCGCAGGTTAACCTTTTGGGAAAATGCTAATTATTGAGCCTAGTTTAAGGGTATATGGGAGTTTCCGAAAATCAGGAGTACCTTATTCTAGGGTCCTTATAATAAGAATCCTATTATTTAGGGTAATATATTAGTGTCCCCTATTTTCGGAAACTCCCATATAGGGTTTGGGGTTTCGGTTCAGAGTAAAAGGGCTTAGTGTCCCCAGATCCGGTCTCTTTAGGGCAGTGTTGACAACGCCAGTCTCAATCACCTGCTAGGATACCCAGTAACCTAGGAATAAAAAGGCCTCTCCTTTTGGTATCGGGTAACTTTATAAGGAACCTAGGACTAGAAAAAGGGAATAAGGGTACTACTGGGCATCCTAGCCTGTTGCTTTACATAGAAATGACGAACTCTAGATATGGGACTTTTTGGAAATAGGGGGCCCTGATATAGATACCCTTTTAGTAGGATCCATGTAATAAGGGTCCCAAAATAAGGTAACCACCCTAATTTTCGGATACTCCCATATTCACCCCTTGGTGCAACGGTGGCCGCGCCTATAGCGAATCCCCTTCGACCGACACAAAACCAAATCTTGCAAAATCACCCCCCCCCCCGGGTCTATACCTGTAGCCGAGAAGACATACCTTTTTCAGGAACTACATGTAGAAATCATGAAAAGGAGTCTTAAAAAAGGTAGGTAGTCTTAAAAAAGGTAGGTCTTTCCGGCTACAGGTATACAGTGAGGTCTAAAAATGGTAAGAATTTGAAGAGGCCACAAGACTCTAAATCGTAAAACCCTGAACCCTAAAACCATAGGCCTCCATGAACCCCTGGGCCCTAACGCCCGAAACCCCACAGCCTTAAAAGCCCTAAAACCCAAGGTTCTTATGAATAAAGCAGCTTAAGTTGCCAGAACCAGCAACTCCATTACTATCCCTGTTATGGGAACTCAACTTCCAGAAATTAACCCTAAACTCGACTACTTACTATAGACCATAAACCTCTCTTACAGTAACTCAAATTAACCTTCTTTTCCCTAAACCCTTATAGAACCCGTGAAGGAACCACAAACGTCGGTAGCCTAACCTGATAACTTACACTCAACTCCTTAACAAGAGCCCAATCCTTGATGGACTTTTCCAAGTCCTGGCAAGTGGGTTCCTTTAAGGCTATGAGCATCTAGGGCGTCTAGGGGTTCAGGTTTAGGGGGTCAGGGGTCAAGGGCGTAGGGCCTAGACTTTGGGGCAAGGGTTCAGCACCCTAAACCCTAAACCCTAAACCCCTAAACCCCTAAACCCTAAACCCTAAACCCTAAACCCTAAACCCCAACATTGGGCTTGAATCTTTAAGGTTCTTTGGGCGATGAAGTGTGTGAGCAAGGCTTGGTTGGCAGTGCCGTGGCAAGAAATCCAAGAGTACTGGGTTCCAAGAGTAAAAGGAGGGACCCGTAATAAGGACCCCTAGGTATATACCCTTAATATAGCTATCATATACCCATTATATAGCCCATTATAGGGTAGGGGTCCCCATTAAGGGTCCCTCCTTTTCCCCTTTGATGGGTTCACCGATCAGAACAACGATTTCAGAGTCGGGGCAGGGCTCCAGGGCGCAGCAACCCATGGTATCAGGAGCCTGTGCTACGCATAAAGCTTCATAGTTGCTCCTTAGGAGCTGCCCCCACCCTGTAATAGTGACCATAAGGATTATATAGGATTATATTAGGGCCCTATTATATTCCTATTATACCACTATTACAGGGTGGGGGCAGCTTCTAAGTTGTTCCCTTCAAAGGAGTCATGAAGGAGATATGTGCGATGAACAATCAGCTGATTCGAAAGCCCATCATCATCCCAATCCCCACGTGAAGCATCCCCCCGAAAGCCCTAAACCCTGAACCCCTAACCCTAATTAGACCTACAGTAAACCCCATAAAGTTGGAAACCTGATTAAGGCCAAACAGTCCCGGGACTCTATATCCCTTACTCTTACGGATTGAGTCTATTGAGTGTCCAGCTTTTAGGCTTTTACTTTAGTGCAGCGCCGGGTACCTCCTCCGTGGGATACTTTGCCTTCAGCTCCTTGCGCACATGTCAGCACTCACTCCACAAATGCCAACTCTACACCGCATTTGATCATTACGAATGCTGTGTATTTGTAGGAACTCTATAGGCTCTCTCCTTCAATAATCGGGCCCAAAAAAGTTTAAACTTTCTAAGATAGACCAGATAAATCAGCCTAAAACGTTGAAAGTTCCCCCATTGGCTATCTAAGTAAGACATAATATCCGGTGATTTACAGACACCTGAACTTCGCCTCGGAACACTACGGCGCAAGCAGCCTGTGTCCCAAACCTATGGGAGCAAGGTTCTCTTCGGACAGGAACATCAGATCCTAGCTAACACACGTATAAAAGGTTCATGAAAATACATAATTAATCCCTAACTAAAACTCGAAACTCTAACAGACTCTCTCAAAGGGTCCTACTTGGAGGTTCATGGGTAGTTATAAGTGGGGTTATAAGCAGGGTAACTATACTTACAACTCATATTCGGGGACTTATAACCCTACTTAGAACTACCCCAAAACTCTAATCCCTAAACCCTCTAGAACCCTTAAAGGATCCCTTAACGGAACCCTTATAACCCTACTTAGAACTATCCATGAACCTCGAAGTTAGCGGACTGTAGGGTTTCTCTACGGTGAACGCATTTAATAAGAAATCGTTTCAAGCAAGAAAAATTGGGGTCTCGCTAGATCGCAATTTCTTAGCTCAGCGTCCAGATGTCACGGAATTTCTTAATCAAACAACCCCCCAACCCTTTCACCTTCCAGCCTCCAGTATCCACCAACCCAGCCCTCCAAGCCCTCCAGCCCTCCAGCCCTCCAAGCCCTCCAGCCCTCCAGCCCTCCAGCCCTCCAGCCCTCCAGCCCTCCAGCCCTCCAGCCCTCCAGCCCTCCAGCCCTCCAGCCCTCCAGCCCTCCAGCCCTCCAGCCCTCCTCCCCTCTCCAGCCCAGCCCTCCAGCCCTCCTCCTCCAACCCTCCTCCAGCCCTCCTCCGGGCTGGAGGGCTGGAGGGCTGGCTGGAGGGGCTGGAGGGCTGGAGGGCTGGAGGGCTGGAGGGCTGGAGGGCTGGAGGGCTGGAGGGCTGGTGGTCTGGAGGCTGGGGATACTGTTTTAGAAATCCAATTCAGACCCTGAACCTATCTCACATTTCTAATTTCCAGGTTGCCCCCATAAGAAATTTCCAGGGTCTGATCTCACCTGCGCCGTTTCTTATCGAATGTATTTGCCGTACTAGGAAGTACTATTCCTCATGATTCGGGAAAGTCTCCCCACCTAACAGTCCGAGGACCCCTTTAAGATTAGCAAACCCGAGGGCTCTAAGGACTCATATATTAAGGCTTTTGGGCCCCAAGACCATACTCTCTCTCTCTATATATATATATGGCTTTTGGGCCCAAAGACCATATTAAATAGAAGGATTTTGGGCTATTCTGATGCCGTGTGAAAATCATGCTTGCTCTCTCTCCTTGCCCTTCTCCGAGCTGTCATCCTTGTAGGAGGCTCTCCTTATGCTTTGCGGCGTTGAGTGGAGGAGTCGGTGTTTACTATAGAGGCCTTAATGGCTAGAATCGGGTTTTGGGGCTTATTATACTATAAGTATAATAAGGAAACCCCAAAATAGTATTGGCAATTATTCAAGAATTCAGGCCCGTCTTTTAGTTTGCGTTTGTTTTATGGGCTCCTTTTCTCACTGCTGTTACGAGTGTGAAATTCCTAAATTAGGAAGAGCGAGCGGGCTGGGGCCTGTGTTTTCAGTTGCGTCCTTGTAATGTAGGGGCGTAATGATTAGAATAGGATTTGGCGCTCCTGCTTAGCACATAAGGAACCCTGAGGAATATGTTTGGTAATTATTTGGGGCGTCTATAGTTTCCATTACTCATTACGGACCCCTGAAACCTGAACGTAATCCCCTGAGGCCCCAACCGCTGCAACTGTTTCAGCTGTGTTTGGTTAACTTCAGTTGGGCTTCTTTGCAGGACTATCACAGGACATCTCGGGCCACTTTGCAAACAAAGCTCCTAAAATAGGTCGAGGAACTAACATGTACCTAAACCTCCCAAAGTAGGTAAACTAATGGCCCAGTACCCATAAAAAGGCTACTATTCTACATACTTCTGGGGTCCAGGTATTCATCTAGTTCATGGTTGGGATAGGATCAAAAATCTAAGTTCTTATTCCTTATTGGGTTTAAGTACCCATAAAAATGTAAAATGTTACCCAACTATGACAAAGTCATCATGCAGTCCACCGGAGGTCAAGACAGTCATGACATTCCCAGGTTTGTCAACCGGCGACTCTTCAGTCCCCCGTGCCAATGGCACCAGCCATTCTGTCCACACCCCAGGTGTCATCGGTTTCGTCCTCCGGGTCGGGCATTGTCAGTGCGGCAGCCTGCTTCAGAAGCTTGATCTTCATGGCCTTCGGCAGCTCGCGCATTTCCATGCCGAACATCTTGATGGGCATGTCCACGACACTCATGGCCAAGATGTGGAGCAGGAGCAGCGGGCGAGCAATCACGCAGAAGCCCAGCTGTCAGCGGCTTGAGCTCGAATTGCTGTGAGCTTATAGGGTTTACGCGGATTTAGGGTTCAGGGCTTCATTTATTGCTGTGGGGTTTAGGATGGTCTCGGGCATTTGGGTTGAAATAGGGTATTCGGGTTCTTGGGTTTAGGGCATCATACTAAACCCTAAACCCTAAACCCCAAACCCTAAACCCTAATTTCTAAAGGTCTTCATGGAGGGCGTAGGATTCAGGACTTTGGGAATTGGGGGGGGTTGAAAGTGAAGGGCTCTTGGGTGTTGCAGCTCAACTCTTCGGTCCACATGAGGCATGGTTTTAAGGCTTTAGGGTTTAGGGTTCAAGGGTTTAGGGTTTAGGCTTCAGGGTTTAGGGTTAAGGCTTTAGGGTTTAGGATTTTGGAATGGTTTGAAGGTCTAAACTTTCAACCCTAAACCGCCAGATGCGATTTTGCGTTTCCTAAGCTGAGCTTCAGGGTACGTTTAAGCGTCTGGGAAGGGGCCGGCTCACCTTGCTACATTGGAAAGCTCAGGAAAAGCTTTTTGTTGTTTCAGGCTATACGGGACCAACCATACGTGTAGTTCTCTAAATTGAAGCCTTTTATTTCAGGTCGTGTTTGTAAGGGTGACGTACTATCTTGCCGGCTAAAAAAACCTTACTTTGGAGAACTACCCATATATATATATATATACATACATACATACATATACATATATATATATGTAAATATTTATATACATACATACATATATATATATATATATGAACGAAGCAAAGACCTGCGTTCCAGGGTTTACCTGCTTGTACAGTATCCTACGGGATCTCCGGATTATACACGGATTCTAATCCATCAGAAAGGTTACCCACTATGCCTCCAGGGACCTTATTATGGGGTCCTTATGGGGTCTAGGGCCCTAACTATGAGGTCCTTGGAGGGATAGGGTACGAGTTACCTCATCTACAAGAAAGTTTAAGGGGAACTCCAGAAAGTTGGAATATGGATTAATGGTAGGATCCCCTATAATTTACCTTTAAAGGGGTTGCGATAATGATATTCCAACTTTCTGGCTTCTACTGTAAGTAAAGCTTTTAAGCCATCCAAGTGGCTGTCCGTCAGCCCACTTCTTCATGGCCTGTACAGCGAGAGCTTGAAACCTTCACTACTATTTGCTTAAGAAACCCCCAAAAAAGAAAAAATAATAATCCCTATAGTACCCCCATAAGGAATATATTTGTTGTTTTTTGGGGGCTCTTAAGCAAATAGTAGGATTCAGTCTCTGGGATTCCAAATTGACGGTTGCAGGGATCCTTACTACCCAGAGAGCCCAAGGGGCCCCTTAATTAAGGAATATAGCTTAAATCATAATATGAAGCCTTATATAATCTAAGCCATATTCCTGAATTAAGGGGTATTGGGCTCTCTGGGTAGGTAACTTTCCCAAGCGCTAGAATGACACTGTGGGGCTCTTATGTTGGGAGTCACTTATTCCCGAGGCGTGCTGAGGATTCGATGTTAGAATGCTCTACGCTAGCGAAAGCGTATCTTAAAAAGGACTCTATCCCTAAGGCTCTAAGGACTCATATCTTGAGGCTTTTGGGCCCAAAGACCATACTATATAAGGCTTTTGGGCTGTCTTGAGCCTTAGGGTATTGTTTACGGTTTACGGTCTTGTTTTTGTGTTCCCGTTTTGTGATAAGACTCCTATCTCTGTAATGTAAGTAGACATGCCTGAACACCCAACGGGAAAAACACTGACAACCTGATGAAAGTATCAAAATCAGGCTTTCCAAGCATATTTTGTTTTAAATGGAATAAGGAACCCTAAGAAAAAGGCGCTATAGTTACGTACCCTTCAGGTTAACCCTGGAGCCTACCTGGATTATGCCGCACTTGCGAGGGTCCTGGTGCAAACCCGAACCAACCCCAAACCCTAGCCTAAAGCCCGAAACCCCCAAAACCCTAAAACCCAAACCTGAGACCCTAAAACCCGAAACCCTACTTAAAGGATCATGGGACTTAGCAATTATAATTAGAGTAACTACACTTATAACTTCTCGCATTCGTAAACGCCTCCTCGTTCTTCGCCCCAAAGAAGCGTTCCTTGGCCTCCTCCGTCCACTCCCCTGCCTCAAGGCACTGCGCCCGGTAGCCGGGTTAGGGTTTAAGGTTTGATTTGTTTTAAATTGAGTTGAGCGTTTAGGGTTTAGGGTTTAAGGTTTACGGTTTTGGGTATAGGTTTGGAGTATCATGCTTGATTTTGTGTGTGTGGGCGTGAAGTTTAAGGTTTGCGGTGTAGGATGTAAGCGACGAGCCTTACTCATTCGAACAGGTGTTGGGGATATCTTAGAGCATACACATAGGAATCATGGTAACAGAGAGGTATCAGCAGGGTAGTATACAACTCTGATCCAGGTCGGGTAGGAGGTAGGGACAGTCATCGACTCCGGATAGAAGCACTTCTGATTCTTGCAACCTTGACCCGGGTTTAGGTGTACCGAAAGCCATACATGACCACCATGAGTGTGTTTCTTAAGTAATTTGAGGCTTAACATGTCGGATGTAGGGTTCAAGGGGCTCAGGTGTGTAAAGATTGAATTTGCGGGCCCCAAACCCAAGCAAAAAACAACTTTCCTACACGCACTCACCGAAACACGTTTAAACCCATTATAGGGCTCGGGGGGAAGAACTGAACCCCAGAGACGTCAAAATTCGAGGTGTAAGCCTCGGCTTTCCATTCGCCTGCTTCCGTAATGCCGTCTTGTGTTGGTCGTGTTGTGTACGATGTGTATGAGCTCCGTAACAATCAAAGCGGACGACTGTTCAGCTGGTCTTGCACAGCATCGCTGTTGCCACCCCAACCGGCATCACCCCAAGTCACGACACATCCATCGTAGCGGATAGCGGCAAACGCACGATGCGAAGATTGGATCTGCTGCACCCCGTGGAGGTGCTGTTGCACGGAAGCACTGTCGCCACCACAGCCAGAAGTGCCCCAGGTCACCACAGATCCATTTCCGAGCAGTGCAGCAAAAGCAAAATCAGTGGCTTGAATCTGATGCACATCCTTCAGTTGCGCTTGTACGTGGCTGCTGTCACCGCCATAGTTGTCTTCTCCCCAGGTCACGACAGAGCCATCGGACAGGATTGCAGCAAAAGCATCCGAAGTGGCTTGGATCTGCTGCACACCCTTTAACCGATCCCCAACGGCACTGCAGCTACCACAACGACGACTGCCCCAGCCTGGGCTCTTGTTCGGGGGGGGGGGGGAATTCAAGCTACCATAATCGAGATATACACTCATGAATAATGGGGTTTCCTCATTGTGACAACGACTAACCAGTGGTTTTGGGGTTCCCTAAACTCTTTAGCTCCTTATTCAATAGGGATTATCATCATCCCTGGCTCCTTAGCTCCTCCAATATCAAAGGTTAGACGAACAGAAACAGCCCAGCAGCACATCACAGATCCATCCCCCAGTATGGCAGCATAAGCTCTTCCACAGCTCTTGATTTGACGAACATCTTTCAGATCCTGCACACGGGCCCCTGACAGGGGGTCATGCGCGTCATAGCCCCACGATACCTTGCGTGGCCAGTCTCCTAGAGGAACTAAAGGTTAACCTTTGGGGTTATATATAGCGAGTATATAGCGAGTAGTTACAATACCCCAAAAGGTTAAATGTTATGTAGTTACTCTACAGTACTAGGGCCCCCAAAAGGCACATAAGCAAAAATTAGGACAGGGATATCCCGTATAAACCCCCTTATCATGAAGCCCAATAATAGGGATATCCCTATTAAATGCTTATGCTTATGTGCTTTTGGGGTCCCTAAAGTACTTCCAAGTCACAACTGAGCCATTACGAAGAATCGCCGCAAATCCACGCGTAGAAGATTGGATTGCTTGCACAGCTTTCAACTGATCCTGCACAGCAGCGCTGTCACCACCATGATAGGCATCACCCCAAGTCACCACTGATCCATCAGCCAGGATGGCAGCAAAAACACGACTGTTAGCTTGGATGTGTAGCACGTCCTTCAGCTGATCCTGCACACATCTGCTGTCGCCACCGGAATCGGGATCGCCCCAGGTCACCACCGATCCGTCGCAGCGGAGGGCAGCAAATGCACCGACAGAAGCTTGGATCTGCCGCACATTCCTCAGCTGCTCCTTGACGGCACTGCTGTCACCACCACGCCGAGCATAGCCCCAGGTCAACACGCAACCGTTTCGGAGAAGAGCTGCAAAGGCACGATCAGAAGACTGGATCTGCTGAACATCCTTCAGCTCCTCTTGAACGGCAGTGCTGTGGCCACCGCAAGTCACCTCGCCCCAAGTCACCACAGAGCCATCACCCAGCAGGGCTGCAAAAGCCCTTGAAGAAGCCTGGATATGCCGTACATCCTTCAGCTGATCTTGCACACAACTGCTGTCGCTTCCATAGCCAACAGCGCCCCATGTCCTAGGTATCCCCGGTATCCCCTTAGTAGCCATTCCTTATTTCGCACTCAGTCTTAGCTGGGAGACCCAAAACAGAAGGTACTTACTATAGGGGCCTAAATAATTAGGGCCCACCTTTCTATAATTATAGGAGCCCGCGGAATGGTACAGGTAATTATTTGGGCCCCGATGGTACTTTGGGGGAACCAAGTGTCACCACCGATCCATCACCCAGGATAGCTGCGAAGGCAGCTTGAAGGCCGGCGTCACCTGGGAGTTTCCGGAAACTAGGGGGTACCATCTTTTGGGGTCCTTACAATAAGGATCCTACCAAAGATCGGGGGACTTAGTAACTGGTTATTTTAGGGACTTATAAGTACCATAACCCCAATTAGGGTCCCTTTTAGGGTACTATAAGGGTACTTTTAAGTCTACTTGCTACCTACTTACTAAGTCCCCCTAAACCCTAAACCCTAAACCCTATAAACCCTAAACCCTACTATTTAGGGTATTATATGAGGGTCCCCTATTTTCGGAAACTCCCGCCTTTCTTGGAGGCTGCCAGCTGCACCTGCTGCACCTGGCGGTGCATCCAAATTCTGGGGCCCTTTTAGGTTTAGGGTTTTTAGGCTCCTTTTAGGTTCAGGGTTTAGGGTTTTTTGGCTCCTTTTAGGTCCAGGGTTTAGGGTTTTTAGGGTCCATTTAGGTTTAGGGTTTAGGGTTTTAGGGTTTTACACTACAAGGAATATAGTAAACTACCGAACCCACAAGGGCCACGTGATTTTGATCAAGCCCCAGACATGTAACGTCAGCATGGCTCCGCTCTGCAAGCCGGCTTCCTGAATTGTCGCGTGCAAGGCCAAGACCTGGCCAGAAGAGCTCAGTAGCCTGACTGGGCTTTGAAGTGACCAAGGATTGGGGTTTAGGGGCTTAGGGTTTAGGGGTTTAGGGGTCTAGGGTTTAGGGGTTTAGGGCTTAGGGGTAAAAACCATAAACGTTTCTTCATGATGACTCCTGTGGAGAAAAGGTAACAATAAACATTAAACATGGTACTGAAGAACCCAGTGGCCTTCCCTTGCCAAACCCTAAACTCTATAGATCCCTTTAAAGAACCCTATTATAGATCCCTTTACAGGTACCCTTAATTTTCGGAAACTCCCAAACCCTAAACCCTATAGATCCCTATAAAGAACCCTTATAGATCCCTTTAAAGGTACCCCTAATTTTCGGAAACTCCCAAACCCTAAACCCTATAGATCCCTTTAAAGAACCCAGTGGCCTTCCCTTGCCAACTCCCAAAGCAGTCTGGGCGCTTTGGTTCCTATACTGAACTTAGAACCCTAGCAAAAATTATGAGTTCAGGCTGTTTCATAGGGACTATAATAACCCAAAAAAGAAATATTTCTAAGTACCCCTAAGGTTCAGGGAGGCGACTGATGCATCTGCCTCCACTTGCAGCGACACCGTTCTGCCACTGACCAGCCCCACATCGATCCGCAAAGACATAGTGGCTTGCGACCACGAACAGTAGCTTTGATGCGAATGATCAACATAATGTCGTAACGTCCCAGTAAGATGCAACTTTGCAGCAACAACGGTTGATTCAATTGTTGAGCCAAGACAGACTGAAAAATGGGGCAACAACATCGATAGGGTCCGAACAGGCAATAGTGGCGGTCTCGATCGTACATTCCAAGGACTGGTAAAACTGATACCGCCGCCCACATGATGAAAAACAGGTGTGGTTTGAATTTGCAATCATGCACCCCAATATAACACTCGTACTTCAGATACCCTAAGCCCGAAACCCCTCAACGGCCCTTTAATAAAGCGATGGCTTTTGCGAACCCGGCTAGTTGGGCCTTTACAGGCTCTGAACACCATATTCGTAGATATGATCCTCTTAAGCCCAATATAAGGGAAGATGTGAAATGTATCCCGAATGCCTACCTAAATCAAAAAAATGGCTCTGTTTACATTTCGCGGCTGTTGTATCGTGCCATGAGCAACGAGCTGCAGCAAGCACTTAATTGAAATGTCGTGGACCTGGCAGAAGATGCCAATCACTAAGGATTTAGGGCCCAGGGATACTAGGGTTCAGGTAATAAAATTGCCCTAGGGGGGGCAGAGTACCTCATACTTTGATAGCTGCGTAGGTTGATATCTGGGACAGCGTATGATTGTTGGGCACTTGGATGTTTAGGAGATCCCGCCGATACACCAAACATTCAAAACCAACGAAAAGCGAAACAACACCCAAAAATGACATTAGGGGCGCGGGCTTAAACTATCCATCTTACCCTTTCAAGGTCAGGGTACACAACATTTGCCATTCTGAGAACCGGACCCCAGAGCCATTGGCCGCAAACTTTGGAGAGTTTCTCGGGGGGATGACCGATTTAGAACCGGGGGGACGGCTTCATAAACCCCTAAACCCTAAACCCTATAGATCCTTCAAAGGAGCCCTATAGATCCCTTAAAGGAACCCTAGGGGGTCTTCCAACATAGTCATGATGAGGAGCCCCTCACTGCGTCAAATGCAGACTGTCACTACGAAGTAAAGTCTCCCCTCGGAGACGTTGCATAAGGTGTTGTGTTTAGGGTTGAAGGCTTAGGGCGCATGGGTTTAGGGTTTCCTGCCAAGGGTTTGGTGTCTGTTTATGTAGGGCTTGAGAGATATGTGAGCATGTTCTTTTTGCACCCTCCCGGTCAACTGCACTTCAACATTGACGCTTCTTGGATGACCCTACTATAGGGGCCTTAATACTTAGAAAAGGGGTTTGGGGTTACATTATATTTTGATTGTAATAAGGAGCCCCCCCGAAAATAGTATTGGGAATTATTGAGGCCCCTACCCTAAACCCGAAACCGGAGCCTCTGTCTTGAAGCCATCCGGGGCTGGCCTCCAGATCAAAAGGATTTACTTAAAGGATCATGGGACTTAGTAACTAGGGTTATAATTAGGGTAACTATACTTATAACTACTTATAACCCCCAATTAAGGTACTTATAACCTTACTTACTAAGTCCCAGGATCCTCCAAGTAGGGTTTAGGGTGGAAGTTGTTCAGGATGCTTCAGGGCTCCTACAGACTACACGTCCGTAATTTCGAAATGCCTTATAATATAAGTACCAAACTTGAAATGTCCCGCCCAAACATATGGAGTACTCCTGAACTCAAACGCTTTGTGCGGGATTTTTGAGCAAAGTTAGAGTTCCGCCTGACGAACCGTTTAAACCGTGCACACGCAGGACTTAATTGTTACGGTGAACTTATTACACAGCGTAAGCACCTGATCAAGAACACCGCCTCTTTTCAGGACGAACATGGAGCCTGAAATGTCCTTGAAAAGGTTTCCATTTCAGGTCCATATCCCAGAGAGACTCTCGGTTACTATCGTGCCATAACGGACAGGTCACCACCTCACCTTACTTAAAGGATCATGGGACTTAGTAACTAGGGTTATAATTAAGGTAACTATACTTATAACTACTTATAACCCCGATTAAGGTACTTATAACCTTACTTACTAAGTCCCAGGATCCTCCAAGTATAGGATCCTTATGGGATGGTGGTAAAGGGGGGGAACAAGGAATCCTTAGGGGACTCTCACGGAACCTTAGGGAGTACTAGGGAGAATTAGGGATCGCTAGGCTATTTACCCCCCTGGACCTCCCTATCTTAAGGATACTATAATCCCCAGTACGAAGCATCAGATAACCACCGGCCAGAGTGAAGTTCGGTACGTCCTTGCTTAGCTGCTTTCCTGACCCTAAGAACCCTGACGCCTACCCGAAGGTTTCAGCACAACTTATTTAAGCCCCACTAGAACAGTAAAGAAAAACAATACTCTTAATAATCCGTTGGAGTTGCATTATCATAAAAGAAAAAAACAAACAGCTCCTAACCCCAAACCCCTAAACTCTGAACCCCTAAACCCTAAACCCCAAAGCCTCTAAGGCATTGAAGATTCAGAGGAGCCCCTCGTTCCTTGGAGAAAATCCTCGATGGAGGAACCCTCCTACGCCGTAGTTTCCTTGAAGTGGTGAGGGTGGGTTTAGGATTACGGAGTGTAAGTTCAGGGGTTTGGGGTTAGGCGGTTTGGGGATTTGGGTTTAGTGGTTTAGAGTTTGGCACGGGGTGCTTTTTAATTCCAAGAGACTATCCTAAAGACTATCCTCTGAAGGGCTGTTGGGTGCCTTGTTGAACTTGCACATGATATGCCCAGAACCCGATTCTAATTAAGTATTGAGGCCAGGAAGTCGGACGGAATCAGGGCATGACGGGAAGAGCCGTAGGTAATATGTGGGTAGTTGTCAAAATTAGGGTCCCGTTTTGGGTACCCTAAATATTAGGTGCCGTATTATATGAGGGACCCAAAAAGGGACCTTGATTTTGACAGCCACCCATGTGTGTCCTTACAGTCGCGAATCATGAATACGCCTTAGCACCTAGCAATTCCAACGCGCTGAACAAATATTCTGCATTGGAGCGTTTCGCTTAGATTCCCAGAAACCTTGTGCTGAAGCCCCCTCCGAGGCAACGGCAGAGACATCGCGTTCAGGGGCACAAAACTCGGGGAATGACCAGAAGTTAAAGAACTTGAGCCGCAGCAGAGCATTTTGAGGTAAATGGTGCCAGTTCTATGGGGAATGTCGTTCAACTTACCATTGGTTAGATTAAAAGGGAATGGAAGAATGGTAGTAATAGTAGTTATAATTATACCCCATGCCTCCATTCCCTACTAACCAAAGGTAAGTCAACTGTAACAAGCTACACATAATTGAGGACGGCGGATATCTTCTGACACAGGGTTTCAGAGCTTTGAAGTGGGTGTAGGTGAGTGCAGGTTCATCATGTACTGAGTAAGGGTTTGCAACATTGTCACCGTCAAATGCGTTTAACGATGTGATGTCGCCGAGTTTATGCATAAACTCCCCGACATTACAGTAGACACCGCAGTAAGCACCACACCACATGCAAGATACATGTATCCGAAGATCAAGGTCCTCAAGGTCAACGCCCTTCAAGACGGTTTTTTCATTAGGAATCTACAGCTACACACCCTCAACCCTGCAACTATTCAATTCCTAATCCCTGAACGCCCAAATCCCATCAAGATCCCTACATTGGGAAACTGAAATTTCGGGAGGTCAGGGAATCTGTTTGTAATCTCAAAGGGCCCATGATAAAGGGCCTGTAAGGTTATGCAGGAAGGTCTGGGCTTAGGATCCCTTAAGACGGGGCGATAGAAAGTCGAACGGAGGCTCGAAAACGAGAAAGGGCCAATTTAAGGGTTCTTTCAAGGGCTCGATAAAGGCTTGTTAGAAGGCTTCGATGATGTTCGCCTCCACAGTCCTTTGAGGGGTTCTATAGAGCGGCTGTACAAGGGCTACTGTTGGGGTGCTATGATGTAGCGGACGTTAAGGAAGAGCACTATTACTAGCAATGTTTCCGAGCTCCATTTTAAAAGTGGTCATGAGGTAAGATGCAACTGGGCACTTGGGGTCGGACTGCCAAGTTGCTATGTACTTCCCTCATGTTCATCCTTTGCAACTAACTATCACTACCCGGAATCGCAAGCAGCAAATTATCGATTCGATTGCTTGGACCTTCGGAACATTGGAACGCATTGGGTGGTCCTGGCACGGGACAAACTGTTGATGGTATAAATCCTGCATTACCCATAATAAGGAATATACCATAATTCCCATAGTTTAGGGTCACTATGATAATGCAGGATTTATATCATCAACCGAATTAATCAATCCAAACAAGACCACATGCCCTCGCCCCCGGCAGCGCGGGGCAACAAAGGTGGCGCACGTCTTGGGCTCAAAGCCGCCATACTCGATGTGAACGAAATCTTCCTGTGTGCAACATCCCTAGGTTTCAAGAACTTACGGTGCAGGGATCTGCATTTTACGGTTTGATTCGAGCTGGGTGTGTGGGGGCTTTAGGGGGTGTAGGGCTCAAGCTTGGCCTGAGCTCGGAAATCAATCCAAAAGCATTGCGTTGCCTTGGATTTGGGCCGAGAAGCATCAGAATGAGTCCTCATGTGCTCCTCAGAAGCTGCCCCCACCCTGTAATGGTGAATATAAGGATCTTTGGACCTTAACAGATAGGCTTTGGCTCCGGGATCTGATAGGGTGATCCCCAGACAGCTCAATACCGCTTAATTAAGGAGTATAGCTTACATCATTATATGAAGACCTGTATAATTCAAGCCAGCCATATTCCTTGTTTAAGGGGTATTGGGCTCTCTGGATCTCATCCTGGGTTCTTGCTAAGGAATTGAAGTGAATTTACCATAATAAGGAAACCATAATCTTTGCCATAGATCCCTATTATGGTAACTTAAATGAAACCCTTGAACAAGAATCCAGTATTTATGTCAGGACTTCATTTTTCAGACCCCGACAACTGTTTCATGGGCTCAACCAGAGATAACTGGTATGAGGCCCTGAACACTAAACCGTACCCGAAGGCTCGAAGGGTCCTAAGTAGCTGTATAGTAGAAGGTGGGGTTTCTACAGGGGTGGTTGTCAAAATAAAACTATGGCCCCTTTTTAATGATGGGTCCCTAATATAGTACGGCACCCATTATTTAGCGTACCCAAAAAGGGACCATATTTTCACAACCACCTATATTTGGAAGTACTATTTTGGGAAGGACCTTTGGGGATAGACTTTGAAACATTTTCTCGGGCAGTGACACCTGAACCATCAGCAAGCTAGTAACAGTAGAATGATACATGCAATATTACAACAGTACGAGTCATGCAATAATAAGAATACAATAGTAACAAGAGTAGTCATGCAATAATAAGAATACAATAGTAACAAGAGTAGTAAGAAGAGAGTAGTAATTGTAACCAAGCAATTAAACAGCAGTACTATTAAGAATAATCGCGGCAGTGCAATAATCATAACAGTAATAAGATAGTACAAGTAACAGTACAATAAGAAGAGCAGTAGTACATTTTGTGTTTAACAGTAGCATAATGGTGATAACAGCGCAACAAACACAGCGGTACAACAATAATAATAAATGAATGCAGCAATAACAGTGTTCCTCGAATTGTGCTAACACGAAATGGCAACCACTTGGAGGATCATGGGACTTAGTAAGTAAGGTTATCAGTACCTTAATTGGGGTCATAAGTAGTTATAAGTATAGTTACCCTAATTATAACTCTGGTTACTAAGTCCCATGATCCAACAAGTACCCATGCGACTCCAACACCGAACTGTATGGTTAAGATCACAGGACAAGCCTGTAGATAGGGAACTACCTTGGGAAGTTTAGGCTTTTCTCCCTGGTGCTTAGCAGGGAATGGGGGAATGGATCCCTTTTGTAGCCCCTAAATAAGCCCCAATAGTAATGCCAACAACCCATTCCTTCATTCCCTACTAACTATACTGAACTTAGAACCCTGGCAAAAATTATAATTTTAGCTGTTTCTTAGGGATTATCATAACCAAAAATTAAAAATTATTTCTAAGTACCCCTAAGCTAAGAACCAGACAGTTTTTGCTCAGGTGATCCCAGGAGGAGGTATTCGGCCAAGCAAACCTAAAGGGTCCAAGTGCCAATACGATTCGGGAGTTTCCGAAAATTGGGGGTACCTTCTTTTGGGTCCTTATAATAAGAATCCTACTATTCAGGGCACTATATTAGGGTCTCCTATTTTCGGAAACTCGCATATAGTAGGTACTTAATGGATATTTGGGCCCCAAAGCACATGCCTTACTATTACCTGGACATTGTAATTTCCGCCCACGGGTTCAGCGCAACAAGGATCTAGGGTTCAGCCCTAAACCCTAAGCCAACCGACCTACCAGGACCCCCCCCACAGGCTCTTTACTAGAGCCCTTATGGTCCCTAATAGCGGAAAGGCATTTAAAGTACAATAGAGGGTATGTAGAGACTCCAATATCCTTTAATTAAGGAATATTCCTTAAATCATTTTAGGGATCCTACTATAATTTAAGGAATGTTCCTCGATTAAGGGATATTGGAGTCTCTGGGTAGTTGGGGGCTCTAGGAAAAGAGCAAGACCCAGCCTCGTAGGAGACAATGTGCTTGTGGCGTAACAAGACAAGCTCCTGTCATCGAGAAAAGTCGAGGGTTGAGGGGTTTTCGGTGACCCTAAACTATGGGAATTATGGTGTGTTCCCTATTATGGGTAATGACGGGTTTATATCATCAACCGTAGTACAAGGACCTTCCGGGCCCTTCAATAGAGTCCTTATAGCCCTTAATAGTGCGTATTTGGGTATATCAGAGGGCAGTTGGGGGGTCTAGGTAGGGTTGAGACTGTTAGGGTTTAGGGCTCAGGCTTCCAGTATTTTAGGTTTAGATTTTCGGGCTCAGGGGTTTGTAAGGTTTACCTTAAGCTACCTGCCCTACTCCTTCGGGTTCTTATCCCTAACAAACAGCTTATAGGGACCCTACAGAAAGGAGGTGTTGGTACGTGAAGGAACCGGTTTTGGTTCAGGAGGTCTTCCGTTAAGGAGTACAGGTCAAACCAATGCACAACTGTTTAGGGTGTAGGACTCTAAGTTTAGTATATATAGGGTTTTCGAACTCGGCAAACACACAAAAAACGCATCCCAGGACGCAGCAAACACATACATGAGCAAACAAGCAAGCGCACGCACTTAGACCCGCATGCGAAAAACAAAACACTGAAACCATCTGAAACCCAAACCTGGCAACCCCAAAGCCGTAAACCGCTAAGCTTTGCTTCTAGTGTCCATTGTAGTTCCTCTTTTGCGTTACTCTATAGTATCCTAACTATAAGACTGGTTAAACCAAAAAGGAACTACAATGGATACTAGGGGTAGTACCTCCAGCCCAGATCCGAAATCCTGAATGCCCATATAGGGTTTGGGGTTTAGGGTTTAATATGGGCTTTGTGTTTTGGGTTTAGGGTTATATAGATCCAACACAAAAAAGCTGAAAGGACCCTGATAGATCTTCCAAAACGATCAACACCTACTATTGGACCCTAGCGAAACTACCTTTCTTGGATGGCTTAGAATCCTTACTGTATTCTTTTGAATCATGAGTCCACAATTGTACTGCACACCATTGACTGTTATTATGCTTTGCCTTGTTGTTGTTATTGCTGTTGTTGTTCTTAGGCTAAGGTTGTTTTACTATGGTTAGCGATATCGTTGTCGTTAATTACTATTCTTAGTTAGTCTTATTCATTACTGTTAAATGTAGAACTCCAAGAGATCAGTTCGTGGACCCCATTCTGTGTCCCCACAAGCCTTGGCTTCGCGGCTGTACTCGTCGACTTCCGTAATCTCCCGCACTGGGATCCTCTTATGCGTTTTGCTTGTCGGGGTTTATGGTTTAGGGTAGGTGGTTTGATAGGATTTAGGGTTCAGGATTTTGTGGATGCTTGCAGGAAGTAGAGCTTCATGGCTTGATGGTTTTGCTTTGACCTGGGCTTAGGTTTGGGCTCAGGGCTAGTTTGAGATGAATGCTTCCGGTGTATTTTGTGTTTTTTTTTGTGCTTTTTTGGGGGTTGGCATTAATGGAGACGAGATTGATGGAGAACTTGGGTGGGGAGAGTTTGGGCGTTGAAGGACTAATTGCTATAGCGAGCACTACAATCTGATAAACTAAACAATCCCAAGGAAGTAAATTCATAATTCCTGAAGTAGGGTTTAGTGGTGGTGATGTGGAGTTGTAAAGATCCTAGGTGAGATCTCTGGCTAAGTTATGCTCACATTAGACGAGGGACAGACAAACTGGTATTGTAGCATAGATATCCAGACTTCTAGATTAGTCGCTTGCATGGGCAACGAGTAATGGGTGGGCGGAGGAAGAGGCGAGAACCTCAAAACCCTAAACCCCTCAACCCCAATAACCCTAAGACCCTAAACCCTACTTGGAGGTTCATGGGTAGTTATAAGTGGGTGATAAGCCCCCTAATATGAGCTATAAGTATAGGTGCCCTACTTATAACCCTACTTATATCTACCCATGAACCTCCAGGTAACCCTGCGCACATACGTTCGAAGCTGTACTTCGCCGCACATCCTCAGAGGAGCCTTTCCTCTCCACTTAGGGTTTAGGGTTTAGGGTTTAGGGATGTTTAGGGCTTAGGGTTTAGGGTTTAGGGTTTAGGGTTTAGGGCATGCTATGCCCATTCCCCAAGATGTAGCAAAAGGGGCTTCGGGGTTAACGTGTAGGGTCTGGTCAGTCAAATCAAGGTTTAAAGCTGTGTCTCCTGCAGGAAGTATTGGGGCCCAAACAAGTCGAAACGATTTGGGAGTTTCCGAAAGTTAGGGGTACCTTATTTTGTGGTCCTTATAATGAGGATCCTACGATTTAGGGTACTATATAAGGGTCCCCTATTTTCGGAAACTCCGATTTTGGTGTTTAGTACCGTAACGTTGAATTTCAACATCCAGTAACTGGACACAGGACTGCGTGATTACTTGCTCAGGTCTGTGTAGTAACCCTCTTGCTACCTCCGTTCACAGCACCGGCATCACAAAGCTCGCGCTCCAGACGATTTTTAAAGCAGAAGCCTGAATTGCTGCTACAATTCTGTTCATTCAGGCTCCTTACTGCTAGTTACTAGGAAACCCCACGCAGTCATCTAACTCGTATAGACAGCCTTCATTCTAGGAACCCTCACCTTAACACTACCAGAACCTACTATTCCTAGGTTTGTACTTTCAACTGATATGGAACTTACAAGGCCCTGCACATCAGGTTTTCAAGGTTACCCAGACCTTCCAAAACCCCTTAATTAAGGAATATACCTTAAATTATAGTAGGATCCTTAATATGATTTAAGGTATATTCCTTAATTAGCGGATTTTGGAAGGTCTGGTTAAGGAAAAGAATGCAGACCAGTTGCTTCTTCGAGACATAGCGCTCCAAATCGGGGAGGCGCTCCACGAGATAGACAGAGCCTACCATGGTCAACACAGAAGAAGACCGTTTAAGGTAGGATTTAAGGTTTAGGGTATTTCGGGGTTTGAGGTTAGAGTTTAGGGTGTCAGGTTATAGGGTTCGTTGTTGTAGGGTTTAGGGGAAAGGATACCTGGGATCCGAGAAGCTGGGAGGAACCCCAAACCCCCGCCATCCGCACCACCCTATCCCACCCCCCAAAAAAACGCTCTCTCCTCCCTAAACTTATATTTAGTTACCTTAAGGACGAAGCTTAAAAGGGTTTAAGGTTCATATACCATATAGGGGTTATATGGGCATAGTGCATAGTGCCCCTACTTTTAAGGGTGATTTGGTCCTTCAGGAATGCGTTCATTGTGAGGGGCCATTACAGTGAAAATACTGTAGAAGAACCCACTGTTTAAGAACCTGAGCCCCTACCCAAGGCGGAATTCACTAGATTCAAGTTGCCTCAATGTTAAGAACCTTAGGGTACCCTAGTGTTTTGGGTCAGGTTCTTAATTTTTTGAGTGCTTTCCCTCACCAAGGAAATTTAGAATCGAAAACTAAATTTCCGAACCCTCCACATCAAGAAGCCCTCTGCCCGAACATAATGAACGTATGATGGCTGGGCAACAGCAGGCATGCCACAGCGCAGTGGTTGTGCATGAGTTCTAGAGACAAGAAATCTTGTTTCGAACCCCATTGGTGTCATGCACTGAAAATTTAGAATTGAAATCTAAATTTTCCAAACCTCCAGCATCCTGCCTGTGCTTCCATGATTCCAAGGCACCAGGAAATTTAGAATTGAAAAATAGTTTTCCACAACAGCCTCCTACTGGCCCTGTGGTTCCAGGCCCAAGGCTTCGACCCACACCGACGGCGCCAGGAAATTTAGAATCCAAAAGTAAATTTCCAGCTCTTCCTCCCGACCCCCAAAAACCCCTCGCCCGCAAAGGATGGACACTGACCGAGCCGAGGACAGCACCCCCTAGCGCAGTGGTTCCGCGTAGGCCCCTTTGCGGAAAGCCTTTGTTTCAATCCCCAGTGGTGTCATGCCGCTGCGGGAAGCTTGCCCGCAGCTCGTATTCCACCGAAACAGAGCCCCTTGCCACCAAACGAATTCAAAATAGACTTTCCACACCAGCCTCCTCCTGGCCCTGTGGTCCTTGGCCCAAGCCACACCCCCGGCACCAGGAAATTTAGAATCCAAAAGTAAATTTTCTGGAGGGCTGCGGAAACTTAGAATTGAAAACTAAATTTTCCAGACCCCCATGGCCCACCGCCCCCCACCAGGAAATTTAGAATCCAAAAATAAATTTTCTGGAGGGCCCCTGGCCGTGCCCTCCGCCCCGAGTCCTGAAAACGAGCTGTGGAAATTTAGAATTGAAAACTAAATTTTCCAGACCCCCATGGCCCACCGCCCCCCACCAGGAAATTTAGAATCCAAAAGTAAATTTCCTGAGAGCCCTTGGTCCATTGGTCAAGGTACCGGATAAGAACGTGGTTAAGAACCTGAGCCTACCCTAGCTGCTCGAACGGCAAAATCACATGTAATGGAAATTAAGAACCTTAGGGTACCCTACTCTCGCCGAACGGGGTTCTTATACAAGGTTTTCACTGTAATTCCCCACCCCCCCCAAATTGTAGATCGTAACCCAAAACCCTATTCTCATGACGAAGGCCCACCCTGAACCCCAAGAGCATGTTCTCATGACTACTTAGGGGCTGAATACCCGAGCCCAAAAAAGGTTAACCTTTGAACGATAGTAGGAATATAGAAGCCCCAACATGTTACTAATTAACCTTCTTACTAGAGTAGGAATATAGAAGCCCTAACATGTTACTAAGCTTTAAACTATAATAGAAAAATATAGAAGCCCTAACATGTTATTAAAGGTTACCTACTCAGCCCCTACGACTACGGTCCGCTATCCCCCTTCCCTTCCTGTAAAGCCCTAAGTGTAAACTAAGCCCTAAAGCCTGTTCTCATGATTAAGGCCCCTATCTCCCTTTTCTAAACCCCGAACCCTAATAAACCCTAAAGCCCTCAGGCCCCTAACATAGAGGCCTTAATAATTAGAGTAGGGTTTTAGGGCCCACTCTACCATGGCTATAACAAGGAATCCCCACCACAGTATTGGTAATTGTTTAAGCTCTTTAAACTATATCCTCGCAATAACCCTTTGGTCGCCCTTATATACCCTTTAAAGGAACCCTATAAGGAAGACTCCTACATGGGAGTTTCTGAAAATGGGGGACCTAAATAATAGGATCCTTCTTGTAAGGACCCCAAAATAAGGTGCCCTGAATTTTCAGAAACTCTAAACCCTAAACCCTTTATAGAACCCTTATAGATCCCTTAAAGGAACCCTTATAGATCCCTTTAAGCCCTACATGATCTCCCTTCCCTTAATCTCCCCTCTCCGGGCCGTAGCCACCAGCTCCCAGGAGGTCCAGGGTGCGGTATTGGTTGCGGCCTCTTAGGATTTAGGGTTTAAGGCTGTTTTTTTTTAGGGTTAGGATTTAAGGTTTAGGGATGGTTTTTAGGATTAGGATATAGGGTTTTTTTGTTTTGAACTCCTTTTTGCTCCTTGCAGATCCAGTCTACTCGGACAAGGCCGCATGGGCCAGGAGAGCGGGTAACCCGCCAAGCAGACATAGGCCAAGCAGCTTACGGCATGGCCCCCATCTGCACACTACCAGCCAATCCCTCACCCCATCACTGAGAAGGTCACTTCCATCGCCCTCTGAGATTGGAAAGCCTTCAAGGCCATATGCGGAGATCACCTTGTCATCCGAGATCATCCCCGAGGCCCAAATCGGATAGATGTTGAGCAGGACATCAGTGGACACTTCGTCACCCGGGCCATCCTCCATCTCCAACAGTTGTGTACGAACATCATCTTCGGAATCGCTTGCTGGTGCCAGAGGCTGGCTTTCTTCCACCCTGACTGTCATCCCGATGTGTAATTCCGAGCTGCCCCCCTCCATGGGAAAGGTAACCACCTGGGGTGCCTGGCCCGAGCCACTGGCCATCTCCACCACGCAGGTGCGCCTCTTCTTCCCCGGACTGGGTTCCTCCGGCGTGTGGATCATTTGGGTCGGTGCAACACCAGTGTCTTCCATGGGCGATGCCGGCACCAGTGCAGAGACCGCCTCACCAGCTTGAGACTCCTCGGCTGAACTGCTGTCGAGCGGGATAACCTTGGGGAAGAGCATGACGGGGGCTCGTTTTGGTAGAAGTCCTCGTGCTTGGCGCGAACCGTGGTGAGCGGGCAGGTGGGGCTGGAGGCGTTCCGCCCATTTCAGCCCCCAGCCAATTTCCAGGTCTGTGCACTTGGCCCAGTCGTCCGAGTTCTGGTCACCCTTAGGTCGCCAACAGTGCCACAATGTCCGATACAGCTCCATCCATGTGCCCCAAGAACTTTCCAGCCTGAGAGTCTGTGCAGCGATGGTTGAGCCAGTCCATAAGCCACTCCGCCGCACGACTCATGACCAGCTTGTCTCGGCTTTCCATGTCCTCCTGAAGAGACCGGAGCAGTTTACTCCAGTCTCCAGTGTTGGGCAACTGCATGTAGCTGGAGTCGTCCACCTCAACCTCCACTTCGTCTTTGGGGCCTTCTGATTGGTCCCGCATGGCATTTTCCAGTGCTGTGCCGAGGTTGGCCAACAGCACTTGGACCAATCTGGAGACAGCCATCATCAGCACCAGTCTGTCCTGTGGGCCATGGTCCAAGAAGGTGTCCCCGATACTTCGGAGCATCCAGTCCGGCAGCAGGTTGGTGCTGGAGGGGTCATCTGGATGTCGCAGTCCAAGAGATGGCTGCTTGACCCGGGTTTCACTGCACAAGAGCAGCGAGTCACGAAGACGACTCAGAGTCCTCGTAAACGCGAGGCTTCTTCTTGGCCCTCTTCCTTGTCTCTCGATCTTCGCGACGTTTTTCCTTGGTCATAACTTCCGTCATCTCATTCTGGATGTTGTCAATATCATCAGCGCGTTTGGCAGCCAGAAACTGACGAAGTAAGGGTAGCATTTCCGTGGACACAGGATTGGCAGTAGAGTTCATGTTGAAAGAGCGCCACGCAGAGCGTAAGGTTTTCACAAGCGCTCTGTCTGCCAAGATCTCGAAGCACAGCTTTGTCCAATTTAGTCGCAGCGTTGAGGCTGATAGCGTAAGAGTTCAGCCCCGGGTGTCGTTGCCTGAAGGCCAAACCCTCCCTCGTCACCTCGCTCAAGGTGCCATCCGAATTGGGTGTGTAAACAGGGAACGCCGTGTAGGTTCCAGTAGATTTGATCCCCTTGTCAAACTCAGAAACGACCACCTTCAACTCCTCCAGCAACGGAGTCAGACCCGCAGAGAAACCCACAGCCAGATGCGCTGCAATCACGCGAAGCGTACGTAAGGCAGCAGCATGCTTCTGATCAATGCCCAGAAGCAGGTGTGCTCCATCGAACCTTGCAGCAAGCTGTTCGTTCAGGCAGGTAAGGTCAAAGAGGCGGTACTGCTTGCCAGGTTCCCACCTCGTATGCTCCTTTTCGAGGCGATCAGTTGACTCGTCGACCCAGTCTTTCAGAGCATTCTGAGCGGTCAACAGATCTGTGTCAGTAACTGCGGGAGACAAGATACTGCCGATCATTATGATACGGAAGCGGAGAGTATGGCAGGCAGAGAAAATCGCATTGAGAGCCTTCTTGTCTGAGTTTGTAGCACTTGCTGCTTCGGCCATTCCAATTGAGTCTGCAAGAAGCTTTGTCAATTGAGCCTCCGAGCCAGGTCGGCGAGTCGTCGCCTGTGATTTTGTGCCGAGTTCCAAGAACATAGCGACGCAGAGAGAGATTGCGCGAGGGTACAAGTCGAGATCTGCGGGAGCTGCGTTGCCCGTGACAGCACCCATGATACGTTGTAAGTCGGCACTATGAGCAGCAAGTTCCGTCGTGTAGATGTCATTGAGGTCTGGATCATCAAGCGCCAAATCGTCCTCGTCAAGGCTGGAGCCACCAGCCGCAACGACCATTGCCCCAGCCAGGGCTATGGTCTGTAGAGTTGTACTCCCCCACGCTTGGGCTCCGATCTCCGCGCTGGCAGCGAAATGGACCATTATTCGTCCGTACATCATGGCAATGACGGCTGCAGGGACGAGCTCACTGCTACCTTTGATGTCTCGAATAGCATTAGCTAACGTCATTGTCATCTCTCCCGAAGCCACTTGGTCGCTCTCAGAGTTGAAGAGGTCACATGGTCGCAAGGCACTCGTGATCAAGCTCTCTCGCTGCTCCGCACCAGCACGCTTTGATGGGCCGTCAGCGTTGCAAGGAGCATTACGCGGCGCTCCGAGCGCGAGAAGGGCTGCAGCGATCTGTGGGTCCGGTGCTGCAGCACGAGCCCTGCGTGCCCTCGGGACAGCTCCGGCTCCACCTCGCCTACCGTGACCTCCTGCGCACCCGCGCCCACGACCCACGAGGCGGCGTCTAGGCGGCATCTTCCTCCCAAACTACCCCACCTGTCTATGGACTGGATACTGAGCAAAACAGATGCATGCACACAACACAGTTTATGCTCAAAGATGCTCAAGTGACAATCCACTACATCAGGACCAGAGACCTCACTTTCACTTTCAAGGCCGTGGCTCTGAATCTACTCCTAAGGGGTGAGACTCAGAGCACAGGATACTAAGGTCAGAGCTTAGTCACAAATACTAAACTCAATCTACTTACTTTACCATAGAATCCTGTTTCTGGCCATGTTCTCAGCAGTGTCAAGTATCTCACGCTCATCGTGGGTCCCTGACGATCGAACGTCCGTCGGATCTTTCCGCAGTCCGCAAGCAAGCATTACCTTCCTGGTTAATGAGTCCAAGCGTTCCGATATGCAGACGTCAATGGACCGCACCACGGGCCTCGAAGCAGTAGCCTGAAGCGACGAGAGCAAAGCTGCCTCGACAGAGGCTGGCGAGTTTGCTATAGCTGCGTCTTGACTGATAAGACTCTCCCACTTTGTTCTTACGTTTCGAAGGGCTTCCTTAAAAGACTTCCTCTTCCTTTTCCGTTCTGCTCTCTTGAGATTTCTCATGCCCTCCAGATGTGCAGCTGCTCGAGCGATCAGGAACTCACCCTTCTGGTTCAGAGACATGTCTTTGTCCTCTGACTCATCTCCGTATTTGGCCGTGTAAGTCGTTCCTGTCATTGCGCGCTCAAAGTCGTCGTCCACATCTTTGAGATCTTGAAACCCACTCAGCAAGCATCTCGTTTTGTCGTTCACATGCGAATCAAGTTTTTCCATCTCTAGAACTCTGGCTTCTTCATTTGCAGCCAACATCTTGACAAACAGATCTGGAGCAGAGGAACCAGAACCCCTGATGCTCGGGGCAGAGGGGTCAGCAGTGGCTGCAAGACAAGTCGTTGAGAGCACCGTGTTCGCAACAACAATGTTGGAATACTGGCCATATGCATGAAAGCTTGGAGTCTTGCCTTGTACTGCACTGCTGATCTCGTGCACAGCCCAAGCAGCACGCAGCCTCTCATGGTTCCTGGCCAAGATTCCCAGCTCGAAAGCCGTGGTCAGTTGTCGTGGGCTCAAGCTCTCAGACACAGCTACTCGTAGCTTCGGAGCGAGAGTACTGGCTAGCGCCAAGTGGCTGCGGCCAGTAAATGTCCGGATTCGACTGGAGACAGTGTCCAGCGACAGCAGGCCCGCAAAGCACCCTGCGCTAGCAATCACGTTCAAGTAAGTCAGATACTGGTCTTCTAACATCATTTGGTCCCTGACTTGTGACTTGAATTCATGCACTGCACAGTAGGCGCCACACGCTACGTCTCCTCTCAACTTGTCATCAAGCCCTTTGCTTAAGATCATCCTCCGTGTTTGCTCATAGGTGCATCCGTCGGTCTCGCTGGGATCGACAGACAGGATGTAGGGTTTAGGGTTCAGGGTTTAGGGCTTAGGGCTTATAGGGTTTAGGGTTTGGCGGTTTAAGGTTTAGCGTTTAGAGGGGATTGGGGTTCAGGGTTCAGGGTGAGGGTTTGCCTGTAGCCGTAAGTATCTTTAGGGTTCCTTATCATCATGGTTTCTATAAATAGTTATATTGAAAAGGTAGCTCTTCTCGGCTACAGGTCGTCTTTAGCAGTTTAAGGTTTTTGGGTTTTGGGTGTTGGGGTTTGTGGGTGTCATTGCACGCGTCGTTGCTTTTTGTTCATGGGTTTAGGAGTCTTAGAAGGTATCTCCGTGTGATTGTTGTTTGTTTCATAGAGGCTATTGGTATGCAGTTTAAGTTGCTAGA
Organism: Symbiodinium sp. CCMP2592; assembly: GCA_905221615.1. Taxonomy (NCBI): domain Eukaryota; class Dinophyceae; order Suessiales; family Symbiodiniaceae; genus Symbiodinium; species Symbiodinium sp. CCMP2592. The sequence goes on from CAJNDT010000245.1 coordinate 236,560, forward strand.
GCTCTGATACATGAAGCTTGACATGGCATTCGTGAACCCTGCTAAATCCGCAGCCGCACCCTTAACCGAGACCCTGAGTCCAAAACCCTCTCCACAGTTTTATGAGGGTCTCATATGCTTTATTGCGGTGCTTACGTGTTTGCCAACAGTCTCTTACGTGTCGTTATAAACTTTGTTATTTAACGGCTTTTCTGAGAGGCAGACCCGGACCATGTTCCCGAAGAGGCTCAGCAAGAGGCTCGGGGAGCTTGCTGCACGAATCTCGCTGATGAGTCTGAGTTCTCAAGCCTGGCCTGAACGTCGAGGCGGTCCAGCGAGTCCAGCTGGAGGTACTTGGGGTGCTGGGGAAGCTTGCTGAAGTCGAGGAGCTCCGCTGCCGCTCGCGGCAGATGTGCATAAATGCTCTTGCCCACCAAAAAAACACAGTGGGTGCTTAAATCCCTGAACCCTAAACCCTAAACCCCTACCTGGACCCTGAAGAGCCTTCCTTGTTAGGGTTCCCTAATATGATTTCCTTATATAAGTCCTCAAAAAGGTGGGTTCTTCAGGGTCAAGGTAAATCCTGAACCCTAAACGGCCCTGCGGGAAGCTAGGCTCTGCGCCAGGAGCTGGTTGTTGGGCGATTTTCGGCTGCCATATATGGGAGTTTCCGAAAATGAGGGGCAGCTTGCTTTTGGGGGTCCTTGTAATCAGGATCCTACTACTTAGGGTACTGTCTTAGGGACCCTCATATAGGAGTCCCGAAGGAGGAACTGCAGGGCTGGAAAAGGCTCCCTTTCCGGTAATTGGGTAGTTGTTGGGTACGGCCCCCACTCAGTAATAGATGAATAATATTCAGAATATAGATATAGTAGGACCTTGATAGTAGCCCTATTTTAGACTCTTACTGCATGGGGGCCGTACCTAAGGTAGTTGTACAAGAAACCGAAGACAACAGAAAGGGAAGAAGGGAGTAAAGACCCGACCGAGCCATCTCAAGCCCTAAACAAAGCAAAAATCGAAACTTGAAGCCCTATACCCAACTTGGAGGTTCATGGGTAGTTATCACTGGGCGGTATAAGTCTATATGGGCTATGGGTTATATAGTTACCCCACATATAACCCCACGTGTAATTACCCATGAGCCTTCAAGTAGTGAAGCCCAAAACAGACCTGAACATGGAGCCCTCAAGAATGAGGCTCCTTACTGTAAGGGCCCCCTTTTAAAAAGTTACGTAAAGGGAACTCCAGAAAGTTGGAATATGGAATATTGGCAGGATCCTCTATATTTTACCTTAAAGGGACTATGATAATGATATTCAAACTTTCTGGCTTCTACTGTAATTCCTAAACCCTCAGACCTGGATTGTGGTATAATGTGCTACCCCAAAACCCAGCTCAAACTGTTAAGGCCCTTAGATGAAGCGCCGAGATCCAAAACCCTACCTAGCAAGACTCAGAATCGCAGGTAAGGACCGTGCTTGCGGTGAAAGGATGGTCTCTTTGCCTCAACCCTCAACCTTAAACTCTAAACCCTGAACTCTGAACCCTCAACCCTAAACTCTAAACCATAAATCCCGAACTTTGAAGCCTCAACCCTTAACCCCAAACCCTGAACTCTGAAGCCTCACCCCTGAACTCTGAACCCTCAACCATAAAACCTAAACCCTGAACTCTAAACCATCCATCCTTAACTCAAAAAACCCTAGCCTCAACCCTAAACTCTCTAAGTCCTAAGCCTTAAAGGATCCCTGGCAGGATCCCTTTAAGGAAACCGTCAACCCTTAGAGTCTCAGGTCAGGGCAGAGCTTACAGGAGCAGCTCTTGCGAGTACAGATCTTCCAGAGGTAGATGAGGCCTCAGGTCGACTCTGGTGTTCCCAGAGAGCCCAAGGGGCCCCTTAATTAAGGAATACTTAGGGTTCCTTTAAGGGATCTATTAGGGATCTATAGGGTTTAGGGTTTTGGGCTCCAATACCCCTTAATTAAGGAATATGGCTTAAATTATATAGGGCTTCGTATTCTGATTTAAGCTATATTCCTTAATTCAGGGGTATTGGGCTCTCTGAGTTCTTTTGAAGGGTACCTTTTAGGGATTTAAGGGTGCCTTTAAGGGATTATTTAAGGGTTCCTATAAGGGTACCTTTCAGGGGTTTAAGGATTTAAGGGTTCCTTCAAGGGCTTCTTTGAGGGATTATTTAAGGGTTTAGGGACTGTGGAGTTCTTTCGAAGGGTACCTTTAAGGATTTAAGGGTGCCTTTAAGGGATTTTTAAGGGTTCCTATAAGGGTATCTTTAAGGAGTTAATAAGAGTTCCTTCAAGGGTACCTTTTAGGGATTTAAGGGTTCCTTCAAGGGCTTCTTTGAGGGATTATTTAAGGGTTTCGGGAAGGGGTCCTTTAAGGATTTAAGGATTCCTACAAGGGATCCTTTAAGGGATTCTTTAAGGGCTCCTTTAAGTGATCCTTGGAAGGGCTCCTTTAAGGTGTTGGGCCTTTAAGGGTTCCATTGAGGGTGTCTAATGAATTTCTTCAAATTGGGGTTCCCCTCAGGGGGTCGATTAGGGTTCACATGGGGCGAACTAGAACTTGGTTCATATACGTTCAGGGTTTAGGTCTACTCATTCCAGTGACCTGAGTGATCGGGATAACGGCGTTGCGTACAGTCTTACTGTACGGAACTCCGAGGAATGGCAACGGCAATTATAATTGATGTCTTTAATCACGCTCTCATGGTAATATAGGGACCTCTTTAATAACTAGAATAGATAGACTTTGGGGTGTATTCTACTATAATTATGCCAAGGAGCCCCCGAAATAGTAGTGGTAATCATAAAGGCCGCTATGTTGCGGAGTGCAGGGAGCCTGAGAGGTTTCTTAAAGGATCATAGGACTTAGTAACTAGGGTTATAATTAGGGTAACTTTCCTGATGACTTCTTTTTAACCAAATTAAGGTACTTCTAGCCTTACTTACTATGTCCCATGATCCTCCAAGTTGGCAGGTTCAGATTTCATCCAACGAAAGCTGCTTTCTTTACATCCCCTGCTGTAAGGCTTCCGACGTTCGGGATAAACGGATCCCATGAAGGAGTTTCCAAGAATGAGGGGTACCCCTATTTTCGGAAACTCCCCTGAAGGTGCGAAAAAGGGTGCTTTATACGAGTTTTGGCAGGGTTGTAGGGCTTCAGGGCTTTAGAGGGGTCGTTGGGAGCCCGCAGCGCAAAGCTCCAAACCCTACCAGGACCCCCCAATGGCCCTTTAATGGAGCCCTAATGGCTCTGAATAGCAGGTATTTGGGGTATATTGGCTCTGGTACTTAAAGGATCACGGGACTTAGTAACTAGGGTTATAATTAGGGTAACTATACTTATAACTACTTGTAACCCCAATCAAGGTACTTGTGACCTTACTCACTATGTCCCATGATCCTCCAAGCATATAGATCAGTCGAAAGCTCTAGATCAAAACCCCATCAAGACGCGCGCTTTTCCCTCGCCGTCTGCGAGCTGAGTGTCTAGGAAAACGGTTACAGGTATATCGAGTCACGGGCTATCTTTCGTTAGGTGTAGGTGGCTTTGGAGTTCACAAATCTTTGACTTACTTGCGCAGTTTAGCACAACACTCAAGCTTGACAGCTGGAAGGGGCTACTAAATCAAGTTTTCTGGGAAATATCATTAGGGGTTCCAGTATATGAGTAGAAGTTACTTTAATCTAAAGAAGTCTCGAGATTCCTTCAAGAAGTCTAGAGATTCCTTAAAAGAAGTCTAGAGATTCCTGCATTCCACTTTAAACTCCAGAAAATCGGAAGCGAAATGTACCCAGGCAGCCGGGCACACCGACGACCGCATTGGCAGGCCGAAGCCCCTACGAGCGTGTGAACCTGGGATCCTGGACAAGTTCAAAGAACTATCATTACCATCATGAGTAGTCACATTACTCCTTTGTGAAAACATATATATATATATATACACACATATATTTATGTACATATAACTTTATCTATATCTATATACATATATGGGTTGTTGTTTATGTGTATATATATAGATATATTTATATTCATATTTATAGTGGTCTTCTGGGGCAATACCGGGAGCCAATCATGCGGTGCATGGTGGTAGTTTAGTACAACAGGGGGGGCATGTATGATGAGTAGGTACTTGGACCGTTGAGGCACCACCCACTGGATCATAGAGAACGGTCCTAGTCTCGCTGATTTCCAGAAGAGGCGTCGAAAGCCACTGGTCCATCAAGATGAGCTGAAACGAGTTTTGTTGCTATGTGGAGATTCGCTTTAGATGGCTCTCTGGAGTTTTAATTTAAAGGGTTCTTTCAGTTTGTGCGTGGAGCTCCTACTACAAACCACATGCACCTTATCTAGGACTCCCCTGCGATGAGATTTTCCCACATAGGTTAGGTACGGTCTGGAAGGAATGCATCCCGGCAGTTAGCCAGAATCCCTTTCTAGACGATAACATCTTAGATACCAGTTTAAGAACCCTAAGTAAACCCAACAAGCTAAGGTCCTAATCTAATTAGGGTGCTCGCTAAGTCCGAAACAGATGATAAGTTTCGACAGCCGTTGAGGCTCTTGTGCTGGAAGCAGAAGGCTTTGTGGTCGGTGGGCCCTTTGCCGAAAATGTTCGTAAGCGCGGCTCATCTAAGAAGTGAGACCTCGTCGGCTGTACTCAAACACAAGCTCTTCTGCGCGCCTGCGTAGGTTTTAGGATTCGGGCTGTGCAGCACGAAAGCTCAAGCCAAACATCAAGACCCTGCACCCTAAAGTGACGCATGTACCAAACCCTTGCGAAAGCCAGGCAACACTGAACCCAAACCCCAAACCCTCCAAACCCTAAGCCACCTAAATCCTGAACCTAACTAAACCCGCTAAACCCTAAGCCACCTCAATCCTGAACCTCAAAGGGGAACAGGAGGGACCCTTAATAAGGACCCCTACTCTATAATGGGCTATATAATGGGTATAGAATGGCTATATTAAGGGTATATTACCTAGGGGTCCTTATTAAGGGTCCCTCCTTTTCCCCTCTGAGAACCCTAATCCCGCTAAACCCTACAACCACTACAAAACCCTGGAAACGCTGAAGACCCTTGAAGCAAAGTCCCCGAAGATCTCGGATTGATTGCAGCTAATGCAGAGGCTCTAACCCTGAGGCTCTAAGGACTAAGGCTTTTGGGCCCAAAGACCATACTATATAAGCCTGTTGGGCTATTTTGAGCCTTAGGGTAAGAGTCAGACTAGTTAGCGTAGGGCTCGTTTACAGGTTTTCTTGACAGGGAAGGTTCTACAACGCTTACTATAAGGGCGACTGCAGGGATTTGGTTTAGGGGCCTTAATGATTGAAAGGGTTTGGGGCATATTCTAGTATACTTTTTCAGGTTCATGAGGAACCATACGGAATAAAGTGGTAGGTATTGGGGCTTCTATATTAGGGGCATTGAACACTTGCTGTGAGCTTGTGCCCAGGTCAGGAAAAAAGAGCCGCGTGTTCAAAGAAATCGATTAGGGACCTGCAAACGGATTGCAGGCTAAACTCCTTCCAGTTTCCAGAGTGTGGTCGCCCACAGGTTCTGCCAATGCCCGGACGGAGTTTTGTTTCGGACTCATGCGCGACCTATTTGTTCTGAGCTGCCTTGTCCCCCCAAAAGCCTGCTTGTTCGGTTGAGTTACCCGAAGGTTTTAATTATCGGACTGTCCCAAAGATCTAGCGTTAGTAGTTCAGGGAATTAGGGCCGATCCCACAACACTACTACGATTCAGGGGAACCACGGTTGATGATATAAATCGTGCAGTAGCTTAAGGACCCTAAACTATGGAAATGATGATATGTTCCTTACTATGGGTAATGCAGGGTTTATATCAACCGTAGTCCTTAAACTGCACAAACTATACAAACTATGGTATACTCCTTATTATGCGTAATGCAGGATTCATATCAACCGTAGTAGTTCAGTCGTATCATCCGAAGCTGCAGGGGGCTCTGATACTTCAAGGGCTCGGCGTGCCAGATGTATCAGCCGAAAGGGTCCTAGGTAGTACTACTCCCCAAATCATAATCGAAATTCCCAATATAGAAACCTTCCGTTCTACTAGATACTTATGTATAGGACTTAGGACCCTTCGGGTAGTCTTTACAGCTTTGCGTTCAGGGCTCAGGGTTTAGGCTTTGGGTTTAGGCCTGAAGGGCGGGGGACTCTGCGCTAACATCAGCGAATCTCTCTCTCTCTCTCTCTCTCTCTCTCTCTCTCTCTCTCTCTCTCTCTCTCTCTCTCTCTCTCTCTCTCTCTCTATATATATATATATGTACACATACATATACATATATTTTAAATGATATAACCTAAAGGATCATGGGACTTAGTAACTGGGGTTATAATTAGAGTAACTGTACTTATAACTACTACTTATAGCCCCAATTCAGGTACTTACAACCTTACTTGCTATGTCCCATGATCCTTCAAGTAAAAACCGACGACTGGAAGTTCCTTACAAGGGGTCTTGTTGATCAAGGGGCTGCATAAACACAGCTGAGCACTGCTGAGCACTACATGACCTTAGCTCCAGTCCAGACCATCAGTAGTCGAACCTATTTTAGGGGTTGTGGTCTGGGCTTTTGGGCCTTGGTTGGGCCTATGCAAACTTGAAACTTCTCCTGTTTCGCTAACCTCTCGGCTAGGTGCTCAGGAATAGATCTCGCATGAATCACACGTGCTACACACGACAAGCCCTCTGCCCGCTCACACGGCGGCAAGCCTCGTACCGTGCAGGGTCAAAAACTCGCGATACTGCACGGCAGCTCTCTGGTTCTTATTAGGGAATGGGGGAAGGGATCCCTATAGTAGTCCCTATAAAATCCCCAACAATAGTCTCCACAACCCATTCCCCACTGAACCAGACAGGCAATATTGGGGGTTGGGTTTTTGACGACAGGATCCTTGCAAGCAAACTGTTCATCTTACAGCTTATCGCACCACTACTTATGGTATGATTCTTCAACAGTCCCATAGCCTTGACTTGTCTCTGTTTGACTATTTAGTGTTTAGGCACCTGTACTGGCCCGGAGAACCCCAAACTTTAAACTGTAAAGTTTGGCCGGAGGAACTTGCTGGGAATCTCCACGTACTCGGCAATGATCTCCTGGCTATCAATGGGTCGAGGCATGTCGGGGTTCAGGTTTAGGGTTGAGGGTTTAGAGTGTACGTATTCGAGCGTGTATGACGACGCACTCGGCAGTATTGCAATCAAGCAAACCCTACTTCGTCTCGGTTTGGAGTTGCTCGGGTGCCCTCGGGTTTGCTTGTGTGATCGTTTAACCTTGCGTCTGCAAGTTGGGGTCCTGCTCGAAGCAAGGGGGTTTATGGTGCGGGGGATGCTTACCTTTGGTTAGTAGGGAATGGAAGAATGGTAGTAATAGCAGCTATAATTGTACCCCACTCCTCCATTCCCTTCTAGCCAAAGGTAAGGTAATGGTGATGTAGTAGGAATACAATAGGACCCCGATATAATCCTTATAGTCACTATTACAGGGTGGCGGGGGGCCTTCTAACATAACGCTCATTCAGCACCCAAAACCATTGTAGGCTTCAGGAATAAACGGCTCGGGCCCGCTCTGGCCGTATATACTACATTGGACTTGGTCACTTCGAAACCTCAAGCGCTAAACCCTAACCCTTGGGTGGGTGCAGGCTTCATAGGATCTAGGGTTCCAGAAACCCTAAACCCTAAGCCCTAAACCCTAAAAACCCTAAACCCCAAACCCAAAGCCCCTAAAACCACCAAAATCCTAAACCCCCAAACCCTCCCCCCCCAACCCCCCCCCCCCCACCCCCCTCAAAAAAAAACAAAAAACACACCGAGCGCCGCTCCCGGAGGCGGTCGCCGGGCATGGTCTCCGTCTCGGTGAGCTCATCGGCCACCCGGTCCTCACGGCAAGGGATCACTCTCTTTTCTTTGGGAGAAATTCTTGGGGGTTCCTCTAAGGGTTCCTTAAAGGACCCCAAGGGTTCCTTTAAGGGATCCTTTAAGGAATCCTTTAGTTTAAAAGGGGAGGGTACTGTAATCTTTTCTTTGGGGGCTTCTTGGGAGTTCAGGGTTTCGGGGCTTAGGGTTTAGGCTTTGGGGGGTAAGGTTTTAGGGTTTAGGGTTTAGGCTTCTTGGGGGTTCCTCTAAGGGTTCCTGTAAGGGGTCCTTTAGGGAATCCTTTAGGGGTTCCTCTAAAAGGGGAGGGTACTGTAATCTTTTCTTGGGGGGCTTCTTGGGGGTTCCTCTAAGGCTAAGGGCTCCTTTAAGGAATCCTTTAGGGGCTTAGGATCTCTCTTTCCTTTGGGGGCTTCTTGGGGATTCTTTATAAAAGATCTGTGTCAGGTTAGGGTTCCTTTTGAAGGGTTCCTTTAATGGATCCTTTATGGGTTTAGGGTTTTAGGGGCTTAGGGTTTAGGTTTTAGGGTTTTTAAAGGGTGCTTTCAAGGGTCCTTCAGAAGGGGAGAGTACTATAGGGGTTTAGAGTGAAGGTTAGCAGGTTGAGATCTCTTTTCTCTGGGCTTCTTGGGGTTCAGGGTTTAGGGGTTTGGGTTTTGGGTTTGAAGGATCCCCTTAGGGTTCCTTTACGAGATCCGTTAGGGGTTTAGGGTTTAAGGGCTTGCATGGGTTTTAGGGTTTCGGGTTTGAGGTTTCTTAGAGTTTAGGGTTCCTTTAATGGGTTCCCATCAGTAGTATCTCTTCCAGGTTTTTTGGGGAGATGCCTTCGAGGGTTCTTTTCATGGGGAGGGCACTGTAAGAGTTTAGAGTTGAGGTTTGCGGTTTATGATTCGTTTCTTGGGGCTTCTTGGGGATGCATTCAAAGAGGGTCCCATAAGGGATCATTCAGCACTCCTTTAAGGGCTCCTCTGACGGAAGGGTACGATCATGGGAGCTTGCAGGGGGGGGGGGGGGGGTTGCCCTTGAAAGGTTCCTTTGAGGTGTTTTTAGGGTTAAGATGTGTTTTGGATCGTTTTGGGGTACCGTTTTAAGGTCATCTAATGGGGAGGGCAGCATCGCAGGATCTTTTGTTGGTGCTTTCGGGGGTGCCTCTGGGGGAGGGTGCTGCAAGGGCTGGTAGGGTAGGATCTGTTCTGGGTTGCCCTTTGAACACCCTGAACAATATTTATATATAGGGCCCCTTATAAACCCAAATAAGGAAAATAAAAATGTCCCAAAATCCAGCCTAGTGTGTATGGTTTTAGGATGGTTGGGGGGGTTTAGGTTCAGGATTTCGGGGTGCCGTGGGGATCAAAGGGTCTTTCCGGGCTGTTGAGTTTTGAGCTGCATGTAGAGTTGAAAAAAAATTCGGGTTCAGGGTCTGGGGTGTAGGTTTTAGGGCTTAGGGGTTTCGGGGTCTAGGGGTTAAGGGCTTAGGGCTAGAAAGCAGCAACTTCTCGTGTGCATCTGTTTGTCACCTAAACCCGAAACCCTAAACCCTATCTAACCAGTGGTTTTGGGGTTCCCTTGGCTCTTTAGCTCCTTATGTAAAGGGGATTATCATCATCCCTGGCTCCTTAGCTCCTCCAATACTGCTGATGGACAAAATCCTGCATGACCCTAAGGACCCTAAACTATGGGATCTATGGTATATTCCTTATAACGGGTAATGCAGGATTTATATCCTTAAACCCTAAATCCCTATAGATCCCTTAAAGGAGCCCCTTAAAGGTACCCCTATAGATCCCTTTAAAGGAACCCTATGGGATTTTGTCCATCCACAGTATCAACGGTTAGCTATCGAAGCTACTCCAATATCAAAGGTTAGATAAGTATAGTTACCCTGATTATAAGCCTGGGTACTAAGTCCCAGGATCCTTTAAGTACCCTAAACCCTAAACCCTATAGATCCCTTTAAGGATCAATGGTTAGCTATCGAAGCCCTTCGCTCCAGGCAAGCCCGGTTGGTCATCAGGATGTTCAGCGCATTCAAATAGCCTCGCTGCCCGGCGGCAAAGGCTTAGGCTCCAGTTACCTTTAATAGTAGGTTACTGGGATAATATAATGGCTAGTAACCTCTACTATTTATTGGGTAACTGGAGCCTTAGGGTAGGGTTTAGGGGGACTGCACTACTTAAGGGATCATGGGACTTAGTAACTCGGGTTATAGTTGGGGTAACTATGCTCATACCTACTTAATCCTACTTATAACCCCAATTAATTTACTTATAACCTGGCTTACTAAGTCCCATGATCCTCCAAGTAGGGTTGGCATGGCTTCCTCCTTTACACTTTCACGGTTAAGGGCGGAGGATGTACGATAACGGAAAAGGGGGTGGGGTATTCTACTTGGAGGATCATGGGACTTAGTAAGTAAGGTTATAAGTAATTATAAGTATAGTTACTCTATCTATAACCCTAGTTACTAAGTCCCATGACCCTTTAAGTATTCTACTTCCCCACAAGTTCTGACAAGGCAACAGCTTACTGCAGGATTGGGAGAGTGGGGAACCTAGTTTTCAGGGCCGCCGAGGATGAGCGAAGTAAATACAAGGAGGCGGGGCCTCAAGCCCCACGGGCTTACGTAACGTACCCGAAGTAGGGTTGGTGGTTTAGGGTTTAGGACATAGGGTTTAGGGTTTTGTGCTTAAAAAGCTAGAATAAGGAACCCTTACTTGGGAAGAACATCGGTAATTCAACCACTTGTCCAAGGACCCTTCGATGGGAAGCACTAACCCCAAGGGACACGGAGCAATACCGTGACGCTTCATTCGAGAATCCTCAGCCAAAGCACAATCCATGCAAACCCGTGTCCAGATTTTAAAGACAACTGCCCAGGAGTCGCTTACAGTTCAAACCATCACGAAAACAGCTAGTGCTGTCTGAAAACAAACTTAATTAGGGTTCAGGGTTTATAAAGCTTAGGGCGTAGTATGTAAGCATATATACACACACACATAGTGATGAACACTACAATATACACCTACAAAGCCGTCCCAACTATCAAGGCGCCCCTTTGTAAAACCCTACACCCTCCAGCCCACAGCACACTCCATCCAAGCGAGGGTCAATCATCCGAGATTTCCTTGATGGCATTGTCAATCTTCCTCAGGGCTGCCAGCTACATGCTTTGATATGCTGAAGTTTCATAGGGGTTATAGCGCTTAGGGTTTAGAGTTTATAGGGTTTGTAGGGTTTGTAGGGGTTTATAGGGTTTAGGGTTCAGCAGTTGATTTAGGGGTGTTGGGGTGCTAGGGCTAAAAAGCTAAACCCCAAACTTTGAGTGCGCAAGACCCAGTTTGTCGGGGCTTGCTATAGGGTTTTGGGGGACATTATAAGGAACCCCCCCGAAAACTAGTATAGGTAATTATGTTGAGCCCCGATAGTAGTGGGCTTGGGTCGATGGGTTGGGGGCTTTAGTATTCCCACAAATCTTGACAGGGCTTACGATACATCAACTGACCAACGGGCAGAAGCCTAATGTCCAGAAAGTAGGTTATGCAAGTCTGGTAACTAGACGTACGATTACTTATACCCGCAACTAGGGTACTTATAACCCTACTTGCCAAGTCCCCCTGACCCTCCAAGGCACAAAGACCAAAACCGTAAACGATCAGCCCAAAATCGCCCAAGGCCCCAACCTGCCAGGCCAATACGGATGAAGCTGCACGACCAAGACAAAGGAGCACCAAAGAGCTTTCGAAGAATCACTTGGGTCCTTACTTGTAGGGGTCCCTTATCACCAACACTTCTACTCTTCGGATCTGTTTTGATTATTCCCTGTATGATTAACAAAACACCAAACCTTAAACCCTAAACTCTAAGTCGCCTAAACCCTAAAACGCTAAACCTAGACCCCCTAAGCCCTAAACCTCCACGCCATTGATTTGCTTTAACACCCACTTCAGGAGACCTACGGCATTGAATACATAGAATGTTCGGGAGAACATGTCGCGGTGGAGCATACCTTAGAAGGGGCCCCCTCCCTGTAATAGTGACTACAAGGATTATACTACGGCCCTATTATATTTCCATTATATCACTATTACAGGGTGGGGGCCCCTTCTAAAGCATACCACAGTTTCATTCTTATGATAAGAGGCGGCAGTGCTTTACGAATTGAGATAGTTACAAGCACGACCAAACAATGTTGTAAAAATTGCTAACAGAGCCTATTTACAAACACATGCAGATAGTACCAATGGTAATCGTAACATGGGTAATTAGTTCTAGATACCCAAGATAGTACGACGCCGTTGGCAGAAGGACCTCAAAACAGACCCTGATGCGAAGAACTAGCCATATGGGTGGTTGTCAATATTAGGGTCCCTTTTGGGGTCCTTATTATCGTACGGCACCTAATATTTAGGGTACCCAAAAAGGGACCATAATTTTGATAACCACCCATATAGGTAAGCCTCCACCCATGTTACCCGCCGGGCGGCGAGCTCAACTCCTCTGAGTAGTCTGGGCCCATAAAGCCTTGCAATGGGTCTTTAAGGGTTAGGCTAGGGCTTTTAGGGCTTGTAGGGTTGATAGGGTTTTTCCGTGTAGGCTTATGGTTTGCCTTGCATTTCGCTCCAGGGGTAGGATGAATGTAGCTGGGGTATTTTGATTTAGATGTTTACAGAATCCTTAAATCAGGGACCCTTAATCCTACCCACCTTCATCCCACCTCTTGAAGCCTTGCAAGGACTTTCCGAACATTAGAGTGCAGAATTGGGCCTTCTTCGGGACCTCAGGCATTCTGAGGTTTAGGGCTTCTGGGGCTTGTTATTATTATGGGGTTTAGGTTGGGTACGGCCCCCATACAGTAAGAGTCTATAAATGGGGCTACTATTAATCTCCTTATATCTCTATATTATGAATATTATCCAACAGTTACTGAGTAGGGGCAATACTCAAGGATTAGGCTATTATGAGAAGACTAGCAGATGATAGGAACCCAAACGCACTGCTCGGGTGTAGAAGCTACACCACACGTCTGAAGATTGTGTCCCGTAGCTGTAAAAGCCGGGAAGCTTGTAAGTCAGGAGGGGTCTGCATCTAACCTGAAACACTCGCCGCAAAAACGCTGCAAAATAACGGTTTACACGCACTTCTGGAACCCGTAAACCGTTAAACCCTTAATTATCGTCTCGACGCGCTAGACCATGGCCCAAACCCTAAACCCCTAAAGCCAAAGCCCCGAAAGCTCAAACTTAATCCCCAAATTGCTCCAGACCACCAAAATCATAAACTCAATTGTTAAACTGCCCCAAACCCCAAAACCCCGAAAACTTAATTCCAGAATCCCAAAACACCGACACCCACAAAACAAGCCTGCGGCCCAAGCAGCCGATTTTCCAAAATCTTTCTACACCCCTAAACCCTAAAACCCTAAAGCCTTGTAGCATCCCTTAAAGGACCCCTGACAGGAGCCCAAAACAAACCCTCAGCCCAAGCGGCCGCCGTCGTCGATGGCCAGAGAACCCACCTCCGACCTGCAACAAGCTGCATGTTTAAGGCCTCAAAGGGTCCTAAGTATCTATACAATAAGGCTTACCTTTCGGTTCCCTTCGGGGTTCCTTCAAAGGGTTCCTCTAGGGGTTTAGGGTTTAGGGCTTATCAGCGGGGCTTTAGGGCTTGGGGTTCCTTGTCAGGGTTCCTTCAGGGTCTCTTAGAGCTCCCGGGCTTAGGGTTGGGGAGTTTGGCAGCTTAGGGCTCTTTTTCTCTGCAGATACAGATAAAATTCCTTATTAGGAGGAGCCTTGCATGTGTGTCGGGGCCTCATCGTGACGAGAGGTAAATTCAGATTAGCCCTTCCGAGTCCCCCGACCGTAACTGAGGCCCCAACGGACGCTTATCTCGTTGTCAAGCTGTTCCGCTCAAGGAGCTGATGACAATGCTGATTAGGATAACACTCACAACCACTGGAAACTAGAAGCAGCTCTGGCTCTTGCACCGACAGGGCGTCCGTAACGCTAAAAGCCTTCCAACCCTGAATCCCTAAACCCTAGCCTAAACTCCAGAAGCCCTAGAAACGCAAATAAACACCGAATCCTAGCAACCCAAACCCAGCCCTCCCACAAAAAACTAAGCCCAAACCCCCGCTAAACTCTAAAAGCGCTAGAAACCCAACCAAGCAAACTTGAAGAAACTCTAAGAGGGCCTTTCAAGGTTGTCCGAGGCACATACCGCGCAAAGAAGCCCTTACAAAGAATACCCTAGATTCTAAACTCTGAAAGCTCCCAAGAAACTCTCCAGTACACCCTTACACTAAACGGAATACCCTAAATCCTAAACCCCTACGGCCCGAAAACCCTAAACCCTAAACCCTCAATTAAAGCCTAAAGCCTTAAAGCCTCGAGCCCTACGCCCCCAAACCCTAAGAAACCCAGAGAACCTCTACGAAACCCGAAGGCCTTAATATAGGGGCCTTCATAATTAGAATAGGGTGTTGTGGTTCATACTATAACTATAATAAGGAGCTCCCAAAACAGTAATAGGTAATTATCATGGCCCCTATATTATCTCCCTGTAATAGCCCGTATATACCCCTTTAAAGGAACCCTCAAAGGAAGAGTATAATAGGTAATAATTACTACGGCCACTCCATAATAGTCCTTGTAATAGGCCTTATATACCCCATTAAAGGAATCCTTAAATGCACAGAACAATAGGTAGCTATGTCCCTTTAAACGAACCCTTTACAGGAACCCTATAGGTACTTATTAAGGCCACTCCAACGCCGTCCCAGGCACATGCCGAACTGTGTGACCATGGCTCGAGCCATGCGCTCCACCTGCCCCAAAGCGCACGCCCTAAAAAAACCCGAGAACCCTGGGGGGGGTTGTCGTTTTAGGATTTCAGAGCTCCTTTGAGGGTTGAGAATATTTTGCAGGGTTAGGGTTTAGGGTTGCGTTCCTTGTCGTGTTTTTGGCAACCCGAAAAAACCCCAAGAATTCAGCGGGGGCTTGGGGTTCAAGGTTTGGGGTTCCTTCTGGGGTCAAGACTCTTTCGAAAAGGTTAAAACCCTAACATTTCCTTTTGAGAGCTAGAAGGGGTTCCTTTAAAAGGGCTTCGGGTTTGGGGTGTTTTGGACCCTTTTAACCCTAAGTGGTTTTATTCTCTCAAGGATACCATAACAATCGATAAGGGTTAATCCACGGGTTGCTGAAAGGCTCACTATAAACCCTGCAAGACAGCAAACCCGATGCATAGGGCCGGTATTGCGTGGAATAGGGGTTCCTTTAGAGGGTAACTCTATTATACCGCCCTAAGAACACAGGATTTCGGGTTTTGGGCATGGCTTTAAGGCTCATCAGGTTCAGGGGCCTTGTAGACTTTTGGGTCGGGCTTTTGGGTTACAAGGCTGGAGGCTAAAGGTTCGGGATTTGTTGAAGCCATCGCATAAGCAATATAATAAGAGCCCTTACCTGATGCAGGTCTGGTGAAAACACGTGGCATGCGGTCGAGCGGGATTCTGCTGGACGAACACTTGCAAATCGGCCGTGTGGAGGTCCAAAGCCACGGGTATGGAATCTGCATTGTACAAGTCCAAAAGGAGTACCTAAGAGCTTCCGCAGAAGTCGCGTCCAAAGCCGAGATGCAGCAAATGCATTATGTCGGGGCGAAACAAAGAGGGAGCATCGTGCCGGAAGTGTGGCATGTATTCCAAAGACAGAGGGATCCTTGCCCACGGGTATGGGTTGTTCCGGCCACTCGTCGGCAGCCATGATGGCAAGGTTGCAAAGTCTTCGAATTGATGCCCCTCCGTGCCAGCTAGGCACAAATGGCAACAGCCACAGGGCTTCTTGCTTTTAGCCGTTGGAACAGCTTTGCGAACGTTGAGAAATGTTCGCAAAAGAAAACCTGCCTTCTGTATGAATGGCAGATCCCCCTTCACTCCCAACAGAACCGGAGCCGCTTGCCATCAGGAAGGTCCAGCCCTTCGTTGTGCAGTTTGAACATATTCTGCATCGTGCCTTCCAAAAAGTTCAGAAAGCAATGTTCATCATCCTCGTACAATGCCTTCTGCATAACACCATACAAAAAGCACGTCATGAAACTGTGCTTCGGCAAGTTCACACCTGCCACACCTGGTCCATGCACAGGGTGTGAAGTACGACTGAAATGGACCATCACTGTAGGCAGTTGCAAGCTATGCGGGGCTGTCCAGGCATGCCTTTTGGTAAGACCGGAAGTACTTCTCTACTTCGACATGGTATTGGTAGTCCCCCTTTAATGCCGTGCATTGCACACCTTGCTGACCTACATTCATGCAACAAGTGGGTCAGTCCCTTACTCACCTCCTCTGGATAAACGTCAGCAACTTCAGGCCGTGCTTTGAACATCTTGGAATTCATACACGTAGTTGCCGGGAAAATGATGAACAAATCACACCCTGTCGTCGGGGTTTATAGGGTGCAGGGCTTGGGGTTTAGGGTCTACGTTGCAGTGGCGCCAATAATGTGGCGCCCTAGACAGTCTAGCTTTTCAGTATCCCGTGTAAACCAGGGTGCCCCTGCTTTTGTAAGTATTCAACCATATTTATTGGGAAACCCGCAAAGCGTGTAATTATGGGTGCTGCCGGCCAACGCTAGGCTAGTACTAGGATTTCTCAAACTCAAGCCCTGAACACTAAACCGTTGAATCAAACGCCCTAAACCTTATAGGCCTCCATAGAGACACTGAACCCCTTCCCCTCCCTCTCCCGGGACCTGTTGGAGATCGCCGCCAGCGCCTGTCGTGACCTTCACCAGGACTTCAGAGTTTGCAGCTTGTCTAGGGATGTAGTATTTAATTTAAGGCTACTGTGTAGCGTCTAGTGCATATAGGGCGAGTTGTTTAAGGGATCAGGTTGACACACTTATTGGGCTAGGGTTGCGTTTGAGTGTTCATATAGGGGCCTTGATAATTAGAATAGGGTCTTGGTGCATAGCTACTCTAAGGAACCCCCACAAGAGTATTGGCAATCTAGGCCCCTATGTTAGGGCATGACAGCAACTCCCCGTGGTCTGAACCCGAGCTTCACCCGCAGGAGAAGGTACATTAATATCCAAACTCCGATAAACATGAACATAATATAGGTCGGAATGGTTAGTACATAATTGTATCCCACAGATTCTACTCATCGTATACAGTCTACTACTATAACTTGGAACCTTGTTCCAACCTTAAACCCGTATAGTTACACCTCACGAGGAAACCCAATTTTTCTATATATTCCAAACTAGTATATGGTATACGCTATACTATTAGACTCTTTACCCTAAGCTCCAATCCCCAGTAAACGAAAAAAGCTGGAGTTTGAAGTAACCGGGGGAAGAAAGTACACACTTTTATTTCATAATGGCTCCTTTAAGGAACAGGTACCAAGAAGTATTCAAGTATGATATACTCCAAACCCAGGTTTATACAAGTGATATGTTACAGGTTGTAGGGATCACTGTTCAGGCTTTTGGTCTCTGAAATGGGACTTCAAGGCAAAATGGTAGTATGCATGCGCTCCAAACCCAGGAAAAATGTTTTCAGTGACTCTTTCCCCCCCCCCCCCCGCCTGGCTCGTGCCAAAGACCTCAGCTTCGCTCTATCCCGGGTAAGATATTGAGAGGATGTAGTAACCTTAGCCTGCCAAGCCCTACTTTGTTTTAGGTTCTTACTATAAACCCTTATCTGGATTTATAGGGACCCTACAAGAAAAGTAGGTTTTGGTAGGTTAAGGAAGGCTTACGGTTTAGGGGTAAAGCTTTTTCATCCTAGGGCTTTTTTGAGTGTTTCATAGGGTTTGGGGATTAGGGAATGGGCTTCTTCATTGCAGGGTTTAATACGGTTCCCCGTAAAGTTTACAAGGGTTTCATTGGCTTTGAAAACCTTCAATTCGAGTGTTTAAGAGGGCTGACTAGGATTCATAGTGGTTTAAGGTTCTTGTTTAAAGGGTTTCTAAGGGTTAATTAGGGAGTAGGACTAGTTGGAGTTATAACTTCTAGGACCCTGTATTATCTCTCAAGAGTTTCTTGCCGGCCTTTATTAAAGGGACACTGTGGGGGCCTGGTTTGAGCTTCCATGGCTTGAGGATATGGACCTGCTTCACTTCCCCTCCCGAGGTTGGAACCTCCCTCAACCGTACTTGGAGGTTCATGAATAGTTATAAGCAGGGTTATAAGTCCCCTAATATGAATTATAGGTATTGCTACCCTACTTATAACTCTACTTAGAACTACCCATGAACCTCCAAGTAAACCCCAAACCTAATCTTCAATAGGTACAGGCTGCCAGCTGCTCCGCCGCGCGACCGCCTGGGCCGGCAGGTCGGGTCTAGGGTTTAGGGATTAGGCTTTGGGGGTTTAGGGGTTTAGGGTTTAGGAGTTTAGGGGTTTACGGGTTTAGGGTTTGGGAGTTTAGGGTTTAGGGATTAGATTTTTTTTTTTAGGGTTTTGGGTTTAGAGTTCATAAGGGTTTAGGGCTTTAAAGGTTAAGGGTTTAGGGGCTTAGAGTTTAGGGTTTAGGGCCCCTTTCTTCTCCTCTTGGCTACACGGGTTTTATAAGGCTTTTCAAAGGTGCAAAGAAAAACTCTTTGGGGTTGTAGTTAATCTAACTATGTGGGCTTTAGAAAGGTTTAGAAGGCGTTGACGAATGTATACGTTAACCCCACGTAACCTACTTTCTCAAGGACTTATATAAAGAAATCATATTAGGGAACCCTAAAAAAGGTAGGTTCCTGAGGGTCCAGGTAAGGCTGTATAGGGTTGCTTTAGCAGATCATGGGCCTTACAGCTTATCCAGCTCCTTTTTTTGGAAAAGGGTTTGTCAAGCTTTACGAGGATGTGTGAGCGCTGTACAGCAAAACCCCTGCAAAACGAACGCTTTACAAAAGCCAGTTAAAACCCAACAGAATCCCATTATGCCACTACATGAGCCTTACTTGTAACCCCGAATCCTACATCCTACAAAAATCAACAGGCCATGACCCCTTTAACCCAGAAACTATAAGTTTGGGATCCCCAACAAACTAACACCCTAATCCCTGCACCCTTACGCCCTAAACCCTAAACTGCTAAACCTTAAACCCCTAAGCCCTAAATCCTGAACCCCTAAACCCCTAAACCCCTACACCCTCAACCATCCTAAACCCTAAGCCCTAAACCCCTAAACAACCATCCTAGACCCCAACACCTACGCCCTCGAAGCCCAGAAACCCCATAGATCCCTTGAAGGAACCCTGTAAATCCCTGTTAAGGAGCCCTATAGATCCCTTAAAAGGAGCCCCATAAATCCCTTTAAGGAGCCCTATAGATCCCTTAAAAGGAGCCCCATAAATCCCTTTAAGGAGCCCTATAGATCCCTTAAAAGGAGCCCCATAAATCCCTTTAAGGAGCCCTATAGATCCCTTAAAAGGAGCCCCATAAATCCCTTTAAGGAGCCCTATAGATCCCTTAAAAGGAGCCCCATAAATCCCTTTAAGGAGCCCTATAGATCCCTTAAAAGGAGCCCCATAAATCCCTTTAAGGAGCCCTATAGATCCCTTAAAAGGAGCCCCATAAATCCCTTTAAGGAGCCCTATAGATCCTTAAAAGGAGCCCTATATATCCCTCAAAAGGAGCCCTCTAGATCCCTTTAAGGAACCCTATCCGCCGACCCCTGCGGGCGGCGCCCGTGATATCCCGAGAGGTGTCCGCACCCACACCGCTTCCACCGCCTCCACCGCTCTGTTCAGAGAGTCTTTCTCCGCTGTAGTTGTAGGTGTTTAAAGAGTATGTAAAGGCTGGCAATGTGTGCCCGGACCTCTCCGCGCCCCACTGCCCCCACCGTCCTCACCGCCCCCACCGCCCTCACAACCTCCACCACCGCCCTGTTTAAAGAGTCCTTCACCGCTGTATTTGTAGGTGTCAAAAAAAAAATAAGAGTATTTAAAGGCTGCCAATGTGTGCCCAGACCCCTCCGCGCCCACACCGCCCCTACCGCCACCGCCGCCCTTACTTTTACAAAGTATTTAAAGGCTGCCAATGTGTGCCCGGACCCCCCCGCGCCCCCACCGCCCACACCGCCCCCACCGCCCACACCGCCCTCACCGCCCTCACCACCCCCACCACCTTCATCCCCCTCCACCGCTTTCACCGTTCCCACCGTCTCCACCGCTCTCACCGCCCGCTGTATTTGTAGGTGTTTAAAGAGTAAAGAGTATTTAAGCCTGCCGATGTGTGCCCGGACCCCCCCGCGCCCCCACCGCCCACACCGCCCCCACCGCCCACACCGCCCTCACCGCCCTCACCACCCCCACCACCTGCATCCCCCTCCACCGCTTTCACCGTTCCCACCGTCTCCACCGCTCTCACCGCCCGCTGTACTTGTAGGTGTTTAAAGAGTATAAAGAGTATTTAAAGCCTGCCGATGTGTGCCCGGACCACCCCGCACCCCCACCGCCCACACCGCCCACACCGCACCGCCCCCACCGCCCACACCGCCCTCACCGCCCTCACCACCCCCACCACCTTCATCCCCCTCCACCGCTTTCACCGTTCCCACCGTCTCCACCGCTCTCACCGTCCGCTGTATTTGTAGGTGTTTAAAAAGTAAAGAGTATTTAAAGGCTGCCAATGTGTGCCCGGACCCCCCCGCGCCCACACCGCCCACACCGCCCACACCGTCCCCACCGCCCACACCGCCCCCACCGCCCACACCGCCTTCACCGCCCTCACCACCCCCACCACCTTCATCCCCCTCCACCGCTTTCACCGTTCCCACCGTCTCCACAGCTCTCACTGCCCGCTGTATTTGTAGGTGTTTAAAGAGTAAAGAGTATTTAAAGGCTGCCAATGTGTGCCCGGACCCCCCCGCGCCCCCACCGCCCACACCGCCCACACCGCCCCCACCGCCCACACCGCCCTCACCGCCCTCACCACCCCCACCACCTTGATCCCCCTCCACCGCTCTCACCGCCTGCTGTATTTGTAGGTGTTTAAAGAGTAAAGTTGAAGCCTGCCAATGTGTGCCCGGACCCCCCCGCGCCCCCACCGTCCGCACCGCCCACCCACACCGCCCACACCGCCCCCACCGCCCACACCGCCCTCACCGCCCTCACCACCCCCACCACCCCCTCCACCGCTTTCACCGTTCCCACCGTCTCCAACGCTCTCACCGCCCGCTGTATTTGTAGGTGTTTAAAGAGTAAAAAATATTTAAAGGCTGCCAATGTGTGCCCGGACCCCACCGCCCACACCGCCCTCACCGCCCTCACCACCCCCACCACCTTCATCCCCCTCCACCGCTTTCACCGTTCCCACCGTCTCCACCGCTCTCACCGCCCGCTGTACTTGTAGGTGTTTAAAGAGTAAAGAGTATTTAAAGGCTGCCAATGTGTGCCCGGACCCCCCCGCGCCCACACCGCCCACACCGCCCACACCGTCCCCACCGCCCACACCGCCCCCCGCCCTCACCCGCCCTCACCGTCCCACCACCCCCACCACTTCATCCCCTCCCCCGCTTTCACCGTTCCCACCGTCTCCACCGCTCTCACCGCCCGCTGTATTTGTAGGTGTTTAAAGAGTAAAGAGTATTTAAAGGCTGCCAATGTGTGCCCGGACCCCCCCGCGCCCACACCGCCCCCACCGCCCCCACCGCCCACACCGCCCACACCGCCCACACCGCCCCCACCACCCACACCGCCCTCACCGCCCTCACCAACCACACCACCTTCATCCCCCTCCACCGCTTTCACCGTTCCCACCGTCTCCACCGCTCTGACCGCCCGCTGTATTTGTAGGTGTTTAAAAAGTAAAGAGTATTTAAAGGCTGCCAATGTGTGCCCGGACCCCCCCGCGCCCACACCGCCCCCACCGCCCCCACCGCCCACACCGCCCACACCGCCCCCACCGCCCATGCACACCGCCCTCACCGCCCTCACCACCCCCACCACCTTCATCCCCCTCCACCGCTTTCACCGTTCCCACCGTCTCCACCGCTCTCACCGCCCGCTGTATATGTAGGTGTTTAAAGAGTAAAGAGTATTTAAAGCCTGCCGATGTGTGCCCGGACCACCCCGCACCCCCACCGCCCACACCGCCCACACCGCCCACACCGCCCCCACCGCCCACACCACACGCCCTCACCGCCCTCACCACCCCCACCACCTTCATCCCCCTCCACCGCTTTCACCGTTCCCACCGTCTCCACCGCTCTCACCGCCCGCTGTACTTGTAGGTGTTCAAAGAGTAAAGAGTATTTAAAGGCTGCCAATGTGTGCCCGGACCCCCCCGCGCCCACACCGCCCACACCGTCCCCACCGCCCACACCGCCCCCACCGCCCACACCGCCTTCACCGCCCTCACCACCCCCCACCTTCATCCCCCTCCACCGCTTTCACCGTTCCCACCGTCTCCACAGCTCTCACTGCCCGCTGTATTTGTAGGTGTTTAAAGAGTAAAGAGTATTTAAAGGCTGCCAATGTGTGCCCGGACCCCCCCGCGCCCCCACCGCCCACACCGCCCCGACCGCCCACACCGCCCTCACCGCCCTCACCACCCCCACCACCTTCATCCCCCTCCACCGCTCTCACCGCCTGCTGTATTTGTAGGTGTTTAAAGAGTAAAGAGTATTTAAAGCCTGCCAATGTGTGCCCGGACCCCCCCGCGCCCCCACCGTCCGCACCGCCCACCCACACCGCCCACACCGCCCCCACCGCCACACCGCCCTCACCGCCCTCACCACCCCCACCACCCCCTCCACCGCTTTCACCGTTCCCACCGTCTCCACCGCTCTCACCGCCCGCTGTATTTGTAGGTGTTTAAAGAGTAAAAAATATTTAAAGGCTGCCAATGTGTGCCCAGACCCCCCCGCGCCCACACCGCCCACACCGCCCACACCCCCCACCGCCCACACCGCCCTCACCGCCCTCACCACCCCCACCACCTTCATCCCCCTCCACCGCTTTCACCGTTGCCACCGTCTCCACCGCTCTCGTAGGTGTTTAAAGAGTAAAGCGTATTTAAAAGCTGCCGATGTGTGCCCGGACCTCCCCGCGCCCCCACCGCCCACACCGCCCCCACTGCCCACACCGCCCCCACCGCCCTCACCACCCCCACCACCTTCATCCCCCTCCACCGCTTTCACCGTTCCCACCGTCTCCACCGCTCTCACCGCCCGCTGTTTTTGTAGGTGTTTAAAAAGAGTATTTAAAGGCTGCCGATGTGTGCCCGGACCCCCCCGCGCCCCCACCGCCCACACCGCCCTCACCGCCGTCACCACCCCCACCACCTTCATCCCCCTCCACCGCTTTCACCGTTCCCACCGTCTCCACCCCTCTCACCGCCCGCTGTATTTGTAGGTGTTTAAAGAGTAAAGAGTATTTAAAGGCTGCCAATGTGTGCCCGGACCCCTCCGCGCCCACACCGCCCACACCGCCCCCACCGCCCACACCGCCCTCACCACCCCCACCACCTTCATCCCCCTCCACCGCTTTCACCGTTCCCACGGTCTCCACCGCTCTCACCGCCTGCTGTATTTGTAGGTGTTTAAAGAGTAAAGAGTATTTAAAGCCTGCCAATGTGTGCCCGGACCCCCCGCGCCCCCACCGTCCGCACCGCCCACCCACACCGCCCACACCGCCCCCACCGCCCACACCGCCCTCACCGCCCTCACCACCCCCACCACCCCCTCCACCGCTTTCACCGTTCCCACCGTCTCCACCGCCCGCTGTATTTGTAGGTGTTTAAAGAGTAAAGAGTATTTAAAGGCTGCCAATGTGTGCCCGGACCCCCCCGCGCCCACACCGCCCCCACCGCCCCCACCGCCCCCACCGCCCACACCGCCCACACCGCCCCCACCACCCACACCGCCCTCACCGCCCTCACCAACCACACCACCTTCATCCCCCTCCACCGCTTTCACCGTTCCCACCGTCTCCACCGCTCTGACCGCCCGCTGTATTTGTAGGTGTTTAAAAAGTAAAGAGTATTTAAAGGCTGCCAATGTGTGCCCGGACCGCGCCCACACCGCCCCCACCGCCCCCACCGCCCCCACCGCCCACACCGCCCACACCGCCCCCACCGCCCATGCACACCGCCCTATCCACCGCCCTCACCGCCCTCACCACCCCCACCACCTTCATCCCCCTCCACCACTTTCACCGTTCCCACCGTCTCCACCGCTCTCACCGCCCGCTGTATTTGTAGGTGTTTAAAGAGTAAAGAGTAATAAAGGCTGCCAATGTGTGCCCAGACCCCCCCCCGCGCCCACACCGCCCCCACCGCCCACACCGCCCACACCGCCCCCACCACCCACACCGCCCTCACCGCCCTCACCACCCCCACCACCTTCATCGCTTTCACCGTTCCCACCGTCTCCACCGCTCTCACCGCCCGCTGTATTTGTAGGTGTTTAAAGAGTAAAGAGTACTTAAAGGCTGCCAATGTGTGCCCGGACCCCCCCGCGCCCACACCGCCCACACCGACCGCCCGCCCGCCACACCGCCCACACCGCCCCCACCGCCTACGCCCACACCGCCCCCACCACCCCGATCGCCCCCACCGCCCCCACCGCCCTCACTACCTTTATTGTCCTCACTGCCCGCCCCGGCTTTGCGATGCGCCGCCGCGCGCGCGACTTTTTTTTGTCGTACCATCCCATGGCCACAACTGCACTGGTTCCGTATCTTAAGCATATCGAATACAGCCCTCCTGCTAAACTCGGTTTTGTGCGGATGCCTTTTGCCTCTGAGTCACAAGGTTGCTGAAACATGAGCACACAATGTCCGAGAGCTGAGCACTGCGTCAGTCCGAATACTTCGCCGCATCAGTCATGTGCTCATGCTACTCGTGCCAGTTACAAGACTTGCAGTGGCTGCTTTCAACCCCTGCTGCGTTCCTTGGATAGTCACCTCTCTTCTTTTGGGGTCGGCGGCAGTGGCGGCAGCCCATAAATCGGGCAGCGCTTCGCTGCCCTGTATGGACTGAGCTATGGCTCAGCCGAATGAGCTTCGTCTGCGAAGCAGAAGCCACGACCGACAGTGCCGCCGACCCGCCCCGGACCCCGCATCATCGGACCCTCGTTTCTCCCTCGGGCCGCGCGGGGCCTGGCCCGAAGGCGTCTCGGAACGCGCACGCGTCTTGCAGCCATTCAGGGCGGTGTGGCGGGTTTCGGGGCCGCGGTGGACGACGCCAGGAGGCGAGCCGGCGAGCATCATGAGCCCTCGGGCGCCCGCAACCGGCGCCGGCGGCGCGACGTGGGCGCGAAGTCATAACTCCCAAGTTTTTGAGTGGGTTGCGGAAGCCGCCAAAGGGCGCGCATCATGAGCATCAGCGGGGTTCGGCGGACGGGGGGTGCGGGCTACATGCAGGGCCGACGGGGGCTGAGAGCCTACGATCACCCACAAGTTGCGCACTTCGGGCCTACGTTGCACTTATCTATATACCGCGGGTTTCTGACAACAGCTCGCGCTGCCCGCACCTGGGCGCAGCCCCTAAATATCCTTCCTACGGATACGATATCGCACCTGGCAACAGAACCGTATCGCACTCGCATTCCATTGCAAACCTTGGCGCAACTGCGCTACTGCTCTCTCAAACACGGTCATGTGGACCAGAAATGTTTCCCTGCCTTAAGGGACATTTGTCGGCAGCGAAAACAATCGTAGCCACAAAGCCTGCGGATCCGTCATGCCTACCGGGAAGCAGGGTGCTGGCCGTCCACACAATGCGCATGGGAGCCTTCCAATCTCCCGCGCCGCAATTTCTTCTTTGCAAAGAGCTGCCGCAGCCGCGCCAACTGCCGCGCCTGCAAATGAGCTGCTTTCTAGCTTCATAGTCTTCCGCAACATGGTTCCCGGATGTCGCTCAAGCAACTGCAGCCCCTTGCCCCCTTTCTCGATGTTACCGCCAAATCGAAAACTGCGGGGCGAGGTTGACCCCGGCGCGGGGGCAGGGTCGGTTGCAGTCAGTTCTTGTTCAACGCCTCTGCCCCCCGTAGGAGGCCCAAACTCCATTCAACGGGTCGCCCATGTTGACGACCTCACGGTCCTGACTGGACGTGTCGAAGACGGGGCAGCCAGGCGGCTCCTCAGCCTGCGGCATCGGCGCTGGAGGCGCTCGGCGCTCGAGGCCCCCAGGGGCCCCGAGGGGCCCCCGAGCTCCGAGGCTGAGCTCGGCAGCTGGCGCGCCGCTGGGTTTGTCGCCACCCCGTGGGCAAACCCTGCCATGATCGCCCATGCAATCAATCAGCAACATCGTCGTGTAGCGAGCATGCAAGGTCCTTTGCAGCCACCGACAACCGCAGGCACAAGCAGAGTAACATCGGCACCGCATCTACGAAGCACCAGTGCGTCAAACGCATCCGCTCGAGGTTTCGACAGCAGCAAACGTTGATCAAGAGCTTCGCACAGCTGCGTTGGCTCGCGGCTACCAGCATCTCCCCGCGAGAATTTGGAGCGGCTTCCGCACAACCGCGTCACACGGATATCCGAGCCACCCGAGAACACGGAATAGCTGCATCGGGCAAGAGAGAATTTTGCACAGCGGCATGGCAGCTCGGCAACACAACCAAGTTACGCCCACATTCAATTTCGCAGCACGGCAGCACATCCAACCCGCATTTGCACTTCTACAGCAAGGCTCGGCAGCACAACCCGGTCACACCGAACCACTGGCAAAATTGGCACAGAAGTACTGCAGCTCAACAGCACGAGTGCATCGTGCCCGCATTTCGCTCAGAAACCTTGTACAGCTGCATCGCAGCAGAACTCGCCAGGGCTACATTACGACGTGGCAGCACCACGTAGTTTACTTTGCATTGTCCTTCCGGGCGACAGAGGCATCACCCTGCTCCGCTCGTGTCGAGGTGGGAACGTGGGCAAACACGAAATGTCTTGCGTTGCTGCCGCTGCGACGGTCACGTTGAAGCCGTGATGGGAGGCGCCATGCGACTATGGCAGCCGTGGAGTGCTCGTGGACCCAAACGAACAGTTGAAAGACCCGGAGAGATCGGCAGCACGGCCACCAGCCCAATAAACAGCAGAGATCCAGCCAAGGCCTGCCAGCGGCCAGCACGCACGAAGCCACGGATAGGCCATGCTTCAGAGTCGGAATTTGGCGGCGCGACTTTCAGATTTTTCGGACGCGTCCTTTGGCTTTTTGCGACGCGGCCGAACTGGACTCTCAGAGACTCATGTCTTTGTGAAGCCTCAGGACAGAAAGACCGCACCGGTCACCGGCTCTCGTCGAGGTGCCGGAGCGGCCCCAAGCGCGGCTCGCGGAGGAGGGCGAGGCGCCGCGCGACGCACCTGGCAAGAAACACTCCCAAAACCTGGCCCTCCCCAAACCTTTCCCATGGCGCCCGGCCTCGCAGCCGCCCAGGAGCCGCCTTCGCCGCAGACCCAAGGCGACCTTTCGGAAGAGCACTTCAAAGCACAGCAAAGCACTGGACGTGGGCCGGGCCCCCAGGCCCCATCCTCGAAGACGGCAGTCTCGGGTGCTTC